>JAAQRH010000101.1:0-201169 GCA_013186785.1 Fusarium pseudonygamai
TATTAAAGGTTTTATTAATTAAGTTACTTAAGCTAGAAAAGTTAAAGTATTAATACTTTTATTAAGGTAAGTTATATCTAGGTAACTAGAGGCTTTAATAGCTAAGAGAATATAAAGCTGATTAAGTTTATAAGATTAATATATAATAATTTTAAATATGATGGTGGACATATAGAGAACTTAAAGGCGCGGTTTAAGTCAAGTATTCAAGACCCAAGACGCAAGTATAACATGGATATTCTGGGTGAGAAGGAAAGTCACGCTTTTAAAGAAATGATACGGTGGATGCTATCTTACCGCCCTGGCGATCGACCAAATGCAGAGCGGCTTTTACATAAGAATGGATAAAATACTGGGCGATACCCGAGCTTGAGAACATTCCCGAATGAACTAGACAATCTAAACACATTTGAAATCACCGGATCGCAAGAACGCTCTTCAATTAGCCCGTATATATGTTGCTATCGTATTACTAGACTAATACAGCTATGCAAGACTGAGCCTGCATCAAATCCGTTTGCAGTACGTTGCCAAGCCGGCGCTGTCCTCTTCAATCATCCTCTTCACCTCACACTGAGGACATTCCGATGCTGGCAGATATCCATCCAAGTCCCGAATCTCAAGCTGACAATCTTTCGATTTATCGATACGCTCGTAGAGAACTCCCTGGCATGACACAAGTTCATCGCATGACAAGAGATCCTTGCACACAATGCAATAGTACTTTGTGAAAGTAACTCGACACATTTTGATGTATGGAAAAGGATATGTTGAGAGTGTGGGTGAGGATGGAGATGAAGATGAAGATATGGATACTTGGAGACGACAGAGGAGGGATTATATACTGTTCCTCATTTTCTCATATCGCGGGCTACTGCTGTGTTCAGCGATCAAGTCAGCTTAAACATGCGCTGTTCAGTGAACAGCAACCATGAGTGTGTTGCAGTTATGCTATGTTCCCTTTCTGTTTATTTTTCCTCTTTTCTTTCCAGAGACCGTTCAGCTGACCATGACTTCATGTGTTCGGACAAAGTTCTGACCCGACTTTCTCTGGCTGGTCTGAATTGGCAGAACATTCTCTTCTTTGTATAGTAAAGGATTTCGTGAAATTCAGTGCAAAAGGAATTTATCTTCACTGTAATACAAATTGATTTGAGGCCAATGCTTTTGGTTTTGACAAGACTAAATAATAGAAGGATATACTAAGGCACAAGGCCTCTTTCGTAGATGTTTGAGCAGTAGAGGAATCTCTCGGTAATCAGCCATGTACTCTCATTTTATTCTGAGGTATAGATCTCCAGTACATAACCAATCCGCCTCATGCCCATGTATTCATTTTGAGTTGATAGACCTGACAGTTGATGCTTACACCGCGCGCCTCATACGCTCATGTACTTGTGACACCTTCTGTCTCTACTTGTTTCCTTCTCTTCTCCCTACACTTTCGACAGTTTTTATTCGAGCGAGTTTTGTCAGTCCTCTCGATGGTTATCCTGCAACCTCTTCCTGGCTCCCCTGGATGCTCATAACATTCATGGTCTGTTCTCCAGCTGAGAAGATGCTTGCATGTTGCGCATCGGAAGTTGGTATATTTTGTAAAGCACATTTTATAACAATTATTCGAGCGGTTTTAGTATTCTTTAGAGTGGCGATTGAATTTGATCTCAGTTTGGAAGTTGGGAGAAGGGAGAGAAGTATGGGATGAAATCGCGGCTTTATATAAGTTTGAATTTATGATCCGTTAATCATATATCCATCTGTTTGTCTCTTTCACTCATACGATCTTCTGTGTACATGTTTGTGACTCACCTTTTTCGATTCTTGTTCTTCGTCTTGTTGCTTTCCTTCCTCAAGCAGATATTACGATGCCAATGATCTTTGTCCCTATTCACTATCTCGCTTGTGGTTATACGGCTTCCACTTCCTTCTAACTTGTCACAAGGCTGGAGCACTGCTTGCTGAGAAAGGAAACGCTTACAACTCTCGCAGTAGTACCTATATCTGACATTTCTGCACATATCGGGCTTGGTGATTAGTTATTTCGAAACTTGTTAGGTTTTGGGAACTTAGTGGATGTACTATATGAAGTTTATGCGGGATCTCTCATGTTATATATAAATACCCTGTCTTCAGTCACTGCACACGTGTCTTCGTCTGTGGCTGATACATGGTGGAATTATGACGGTAGCATCTCGTGTTCCATGTCACAACTGGCCAGCTGATACAAGAGTACAGGCCCATGAGAAAATTGATTCAATGCCATCAAGGGTAGCTTTGGTCATTCACTCTGAATCAGTCCTCCTACTCATCTTGAATCTCCCCCTCCTTCAATACACTGTGCCCAAACTTTGCCAGCAGATCCTTCAGCGAGGATTCAGAGGGATCCTCAACAAGTGCCAAGATTTCTTCCGTTTCCTCGTCATTCAACGCAACCTTCCCATACTTCTTCGCCAAATCAGTGCCGTATACAAAGAATTCGTAATCCATAAGCTCCGATAACGTCAGGTTTGTGCGAAAAGGTACACTTGATGTGAGGCAAGTTTGTATCGCGATCGGGCATATCTTCACTGTGTTCGAGGCCGCGGGCGGAGAGGCACATCTGCTCACGAATGTAGTTGCAGTCGAAGAAGATAGATCCGCCTGACCTAGCGTATCCGTTACCGGTCAGACAAGTAGTGCTTTTGAATGTGAGGATTGCCTTCTGCGACACTCCGCAGTAGTCGTGAGGGTCTTGGTCGTCTGTTACGCAAGTCTTGGGACCTTTAGGCAGGCCCCCGAATTTGGCGGAACGAAAGGTCTCGTTGTCTTCACAACACTGCCCCGCTCGGCGGTTGTAGCAGCGGTGGTAAGAGCCTTGACAGTTATGGGAACCCCAGTAGTTGGAGATTGTTGATGCGCTGCAAAGAACGATAGCGAAAGCGATGAGGAGTAGAAGGTGTCGAGACATGTTGGAAGATCTGTGAAGAAGTCGACTTGGATATGGAATCACCAGCATATTTATATTTGTCCTTTACCTCTGGTAACAGCACAGTGTCGGACATTTTGAGCGTCTTACCGAATATCATTCCCTCTTCTTGAAAACGTGCAGCAATGATATAATCTGCCGTAAATAATCTTGCCGTTCTAGCCGGGAACCTCTGTTGACTGAACTCCAACTCAACCAACAAGTCCGTGGAAACTAAGCCCACTACACTATACCTGATATTTGGCCGGACTTCTTGGGACGAAATTCTGGTTTCAAGTCCCTCCGATGCGCTTATGCCTCCTCAATCTTTCAACAGTTGAGTATTTATAGTAAAGGTTAACTGTCACTAAACATTATAAGCTTTTTCTTAAACTTGAGTGATATTCTTTGACATACTTAGTAAATCGAACTGAGCAGTTTGTCTCCTTTATCACCGACTATCCCATAGCCAATCCATTCAGTTGTTGCGGAACCAGGCAGCCCCCCTCGCCAACTTCTTTGCAGCTTTACTATGCTGCCATTTTGGGATTTCTCGAGACAACAATAAACGGGTTGACCACAAAGTATAGCGTCACCTGGCTATCTCGTATATTTGGCTTGGATAGTCTATTTTAGGCTCCTCAAACTTTAATACTTCGGGGCATCCACTTTTGCTGTGACATGCCACCCTCCATATTCGGACCTGTCAGTCCTGTCAAGTCATCCACGTGGTGATCGCCATCCTCCGACTATCACGTCGGATTATTGAAAACCACTATGTTGTAGTTTCGCTTGGTTTCATTGGTTGATATGTACCTAAAAGCATCTAGACAAAGGCGGTTGACTTAGTTTTGGATCACAGAGGCCACGGAGAGCCCGACCTTAGTATCACCAACTTTCAGCATCATTCTACATGGTCGATAACTCAGCATTTCTCAGACGCCTAATTCCAGAGCTGATTGCATTGGATCAATCGCAGAAGAGTTGATAAGATAGCGAGAGTTAAACCCTAGTTTTGAAGCTTGATCACCAAGTACTAAGGAAAGCTATGTTGTACGGTTATAGAGACCTAACAATTTCAATAGTTAAACACGAGCCTTGACCGGTTGTGTTCATTATGTCGTGCTGAGTTGGATCGTCTTGGCGAATGCAACAGCGCTTCTTAAACCCGTAAAAGCAACTGATTGAGTTATCCTCTACGGATAGGGTTTTACAATTTACATTTTTATGTTTTAATAGTTACTTAGATTACATAATAGAGTTTGTCGGATAGAAGCTAACTGTGCTATTTGTAGTTAACTTATAGCTAAGAACTTGCATTAGCATAGACAACTTAGTGTCCGAGGCATTTACCACACTCTATCGAAGCTCTGCTAATTTGACGTCTGTAATGATGAGTAATCAGTAGCAACTGATGTAGCCCTTCCCCCTTTCATGGCAGCCACTGCTTAGAACCAAGGTTACCGAGACTTGTTACAGGCTCCGCTTTAAAAGGTTACATCCATGGTTGGTAAGTTGAGGGCCTTCCCTAGTCAAATCTAGCATTAATCAGGGCACATGTATATGAATCGTTTTCTTGTTACTTCTAACTCATTGGATACTATATACTTGGAAAGAGACTAGTTCCGCAGCGAGATGGCAAGACAACTTGACAAAGACCATCCTCACGACTGTATCTAAGCACAAGCAGTGCAGACAGCGGCGGCAGAAGCCTGAACCTGAAGAGCCTCGAGGAAGCCACAGTTGTCAAGGACGCAGTTGATGGCCGAAGCCTGAATGGCGCTGGAGCTGGCGCACTGGCAAGCAATGTTGCTGCAGCCAACGGCGGAGGCGGCGGAGGTGATGCAAGGAGCCTTTGAAAACACTATTAGCACTTGAAAGACGGCGGCTTTTCAGAGTTGGCTTACACCGCAGGTAGGGATAGCAGAGGTCGCGGGGCAATCAGTAGGGTTGGCTTGGGGTATGGCAAAGGCAGTGCCGAAGAGAGCAGCGACGAGGAAAGAAGTAGAGAACTGCATATTGAAGAGTGGTTTCTGATTGATCGCTGAAGACTGAGTTGTAGAGAGTTTGTGTTGAGATGGTTGGCTGTCTGTTGTGAGGACAAAGGCTCAGTATTTATAGATGAATTCTTCTATAGTGAATCAAGTATAAACATGGCCTTCCTTTCTCAATCACGCATGTTCTCCTGAGCTCGGCATTCTCAGTTTCCTTCAATGAATCAGAAGCCATGTGAGCCCTATTCCCTGTCCAAGAAATCCCTGATAAACTGCACTTCCCCACGATTTCGCATGCCGTTGTAACCTCAGGGCCAGGATTCCCCTCGTTTCTCGGCCAGTCGAGAACGGCACAGCTTTCCCCATGGGGCGCTATGACCTCTGTAGATCTTTAAAAGATCGCAGTTAAGGCCCAAAGCGGGCGATCGGCCGATACACGGATTTCGCACGCCGAGGAATGCAACCCTGAATGCTCTTTCGTCGGTGCTACATGTGAAGTATGCTGCTTAATTATGTAAAAGGCAGCTTGTAGGATGTTGACGTTGTTTGGTGCGTTTGTATTTGCTTTGCGAGTCCTGCTTCGGGAAATGTCACATGCTGAAACAGAACGAGTAAGGGGAATATGCCGCTGCCTGGAAACGCTGGGGACTAGTACAATCTGAGTTCCCTGTCAATATCACCTTCTTATGCTGGTTCACGAAGTGTATTGAACGGAACAGACGTCGACCGCGCACGCTCCGTTCGTGCGCACATGAGCCCAGTTCATGAGAGCATAAACAAAAGTGCCAATCGAGTTATCACGAGGTGTCAGAAGCATAGAGCTGTAAAGATATATTGAACTTTTGAAAGCGCAAATTAGCACGACGAATAACTAAACTTTTCTAGCCATGAAGAAACCAATATTTGATTCGATGGAGCAAAGCTCGGAATTCTTTTTTATCATTATAATCCTTCAGATCACTGATCTGAGACAGTTCCCAAGCCAATGTTTGGAGCTTTTCGCACTCTTCCAAACGGTTGTTCCACCCCATCCTTGGGGCTACCGCCCAATCAATGAATACATGTATCTTCGGCACCTGACAGAAAACGCCCGCCAACAATAACCAATTTTCCAGATCGGTAAACAAGACATCGTGGAAAGCCACACGCTCCAGGGTCTCTCCGTGGTGCTTTATAACCTCCATTAGTTCGCTTGGATGGCAATGTCTGCAAGAGAGGGTGAGCTCTCTCAGCCCTGGTATTTCGAAACTCGAGAAGTAGAGGCTATCTTCAGACCACTCATCAAAGTCCAGTGTTAAGCTTGATAGCTGGGGGAAGCACGAAATCAATTGGGGAAAGGCGCCTTTTGGCCAAGCCCGAGGCCATGCGTGTATAGTCATTTTTAGGGACTTTAGGTTTGAGATGGCACCAGGCTGTGCCATGCAAACATCGTATATCCCGATGGAGGGGCATCCCTGGCAACGAAGCCCGGACAAGGGTTTATGGCAGATTTTGTCGGCAAAAATCTCCACATTGTTAATGCCAAATTTGGTGCTCAAGGTAAATATGTACCCGATCAAATATCGGATATACCAACTACCTTTGGCCGATCCGAACTGATCATAGTTCTGGACTCTCAAAGGCTCGTGTATTGCAAG
Source organism: Fusarium pseudonygamai (assembly GCA_013186785.1). Taxonomy (NCBI): domain Eukaryota; kingdom Fungi; phylum Ascomycota; class Sordariomycetes; order Hypocreales; family Nectriaceae; genus Fusarium; species Fusarium pseudonygamai. The sequence goes on from JAAQRH010000101.1 coordinate 6,576, forward strand.
TTTACTTAAGCCCCAAGGTCGTTGGGCATTGGTGAGCGAGATTGTGTTACAATTTGGGAGTCTCTCAAAGGCTTGGTCTATGGTAGATATAAAGGATAATGACGGCAAACGCTGGGGTATGTCCTTTATGTTCTCAAATTTTATCACTTCTGCTGCTGTTATGTGAGCACTTCTTGAGTCTTATTCCTGGAGTTCAATGTCGTGCTTACCACCATAATTCAGACGGGCTTCGCATTCTTGCTCAAACCCGAGCCAGTTACTTCTCAAGAAACTGGGTGCAAAGCCAATCTTTCGGACACAAGAAGCGAAGACAGGGTGTTTCGCGATTGAAACGAGATTCTGGACACTTTTCTCATGGAGCATGATATTGCGTACATGAAAGAATCTCCTCCCAAATATCATAATCGTGACGTCGTTGAACCGTCTGCATGTCAGGCGTAAAGCAGTGAGGGTGGAGAACGGTGCTTCAGCTGCCATGATTAGGACGAGCTCATTAGGCATGTCCTGTAGGGAAGCCATAGTGGCATATCGAAGAGTGAAGGAATAAATGGAATTAGTTGTTGAGCATGGTATGAGCGTGCTAATAAAAAGCCAGTGAGCATGGCAGACTGAGGGAATGGTCGCTCTTATAATGTTCTTCGAGTCTGTATTCTTTGCTGGAAACCCTCACATGCAAGCAAATATTTCAAACTGTGATTTAGGCGTCTGCATAGGGCGTCATCCACGTCCGACCAGGGCTCCGGCCGTGATGTTTCGAAAAGCTTAAAAGTTCGACATTTCAGTGATCTTTTCCTTGGCTCAGGCATTTGAGTCTAATGTTCAAATTATGAATGAGATGTGTATTCTACAGTTGAGACTTGTGCTTACCGCAAAGCGGGGTAATCTCCGATGAACGGGTCATCTGATCTCGCGCCTGTCGAAAGATCGAGGAAGGCTTTTATAATTAAGCCATCTAGGCTTTTACGACGTCAACCTTTGATGCCCTGATCGGTGGAACACTATGGCATCATGTCTAGGTTGAGAGTCACATGTGTTATCTATAGTTGAGACCCGAAGTGGAAAGCCTAATAAGTCGATATTGCGAATAACAAATGTCGTGTTCCTGTCATATGATATCTTAAGCCATAACCTTTGTGCCTTAGGCAGATACACAACTGCGCCATGCAACCCTATTCTTGTTTACTGCCGAATACTCGGTCCAATGTCGGCCCAGTAATCGCACTTCTTTTGTAAGTCTTTGCTCGGCTTCTCCATCTTGGTTTTACCCCCTGTCTCAAACTTCAGCCGCCTCCGACCTTTTTCAGTCCATTGCTCCCACTTTACAGCGCTCTTATCACGATGCGTATTCGGATCCAAGGTACGAATGAAGCTTGTCCAATATGCTTGGATCACGGGGACCACGGGGACGTTCTTCCCGCCATTGAGATAGCTGGCTGGCGAGCCCGGTCCCGGACCGAATACGGCTTGGTTTTCCACGACATGAGGAACACCGTAGCCCGCGGCCATCTGAGCGGGGTCTTCGACGTCGTACCAATAGTTCCAAGAGTTGGGGACGCCGTGTAGTGTGAGTGCATTAGAGACATACATTGAGGAGCACATATATCTCATATCTCCGTAGACGTCACTGACTTGACGCCACCAGCAGCCAGGGTTAGGGCAAGACTCATTCTTATTGGGATAGAGTTCGTTGATTTCCCCTAACTGTGTTAGAGTTATGAAGGGGAAGTTCGCCTTAATAAACTCGTTGCTCTCCATCACAGAAGAAGTATTCACCGGTGTGAAATTAGTACCTCCATTTGTGTCGTCACCGGCCATTAGAGGTACTTTTACAAATTTCCCCTCCTCAAAAACCCGATAAGTGACATCAGGCACGAGCTTGCCATCGATGCTCGGAGTCCACATGAATTGAGGTGGAGTAGTGCTGCCAAGGTTGGGGAGGTTCTTGTTGATCTTCTGAATCTCCTGTGGCGACTTTGAACGAATGCATGGAAGGATGTCCTTTTTGGCACCGACGCAGCCAAGGCGCACCGCCAGAGTGTCGAACTGATACACAGATTCCTTCTCAGTCAGAAGAGACCCGAACGAGATGGATTGGGCAATTGCGCCGTGGAAGAGACCTTCATCCTTTCCTCCATAAGCGCTTAGATGCAGACTGACACTCGCAGCACCAGCAGACTCGCCGCCGATGACAACATGGTCAGGGTTACCGCCGAACTTGGAGATGTGCTTCTGGACCCATTGGAACGCCTTTCGCTGATCATGGAGACCGACGTTTGGAGTGATCTGGTCAGCATCATTGAGGAATCCGTATACGCCGACGCGATAGTTGATGGAAACGACAATCATATCCAAGTCGCCTGCAACGACCAGAGCAGTGCCGTTTGCGTTGGCATTCGAGTTGCCATTGAAACCGCCGCCTTGGATATAGATATATACTGGAAGCTTGCCCTTGGTCGAGGCTTTTGTTGGAGCCCAGATGTTGAGGAAGAGGCAGTCTTCGGATTGAGTATCGCCAATGACCTTGGGATCAGAATCTGTTCCAATGCATACTGGCCCCCGCTGCAGAGGGTTAGCAGGGATCCTTGGGCCGACGGAGAAGTGGCGTGACCTACCTTGGTGGCATCCTGGACGGCTCTCGTGCGGACAGGATCTTCAGGAAGCTTGAACCTCAAGTCCTTGACTGGAGCAGCAGCATATCGAACACCAAGCCATTCCGAGACACCGTTGTTAAGGACGTTGCCTTTGTATTTACTATACCCGAGGTCAACCGTGGGGCTGACTGCAGCAGAGAAAGGCAGCAGTGCTGCCAACAGGATCATACGATACAACGACTCCATCGTCAATACCTATCGGATCGTCTACCTATCCATTCAACTTCATCGCAAACTACATCACTCCATATACTATCTTCGGCAACCAGAAGTTGACCCCGGTCGGCGTATCACCGGCCCTTTTACATCTGCCATGCTTGAAGCCGTTAAAAATTAGCAGGCTAAACCTCACGAGCTTTCAACGACCGACGTCGAGGTTACTGGATTTGGTCAAGCTTTCGGAATCTGGGGAAGCGGTGATGAAAGTTGCGGGGAAAATGTAACACAAGATCTGGAAGAGGCATGGCGCGCCGGCATCATGGCACGGAACAACCGGGACAACAAGCACCGCAATTACATGATGTCGGGAGAAGTTCTGGTCCGTTCGCCGATGAGCGTGTCTACCGAGGTGCCTGGATACAAGACGGGAATACTGATATGAGATGTCTCAACTGTGAGTGAGACAGGCGACATCACATTCCTCCTGGGAGACGTACAGGCTACAGCCCTTTGTCGATTGGTAAGAATTGTTTCAGTTTCTGAGGCTTATATTCATTCCATGACTGTTCCAAGCGACTCAGGAAGTTCATCTCGGCTAGGATCGCACGTCATGTTTATGTGTCCCCCGATTTTCAGGAAACAGAGCTCAGACCGTCGTGTTCAGGGTAGGATAAGTTATTCCAGCATCTTAAGAGGAGGATGGCTGCCATTTATGAAGGGGCAATACAGCTGCGTTTACCTTTGACTAAGATTCAATCGAAAGGAACTGCAGTAACAATCAGCGTGATGACCTCTCCGTGTTGTCTGTTGTCGTCGTCAATGAAGACTCATGACAGTCAATGCCTGATCTAGAGCCCCGCGTCATTGTTCATGTACCTTCTTGGACGGAAGTAATCAAACGGCTCAACAAAGGCAGACATGATTAATTAGATGCGAGAATCAGTATTAGTAAGTTTTGTGGAACAGTGATTAATGTTATTGACTTTTACATATGGTAAAATGATGATCTGATATAATAGTTCTCTCAAGATTTCATCAGATAAGGTAACAATTCAGTAACCCTGGCAACCTACAGGGGTGATCCATTAATGCGACAGTTTCCATGTCCCGGATGCAGGGAAATTAGAGCACGATGCGACCAACAGCTGATGACCGGGCCGAGATGATCCTCAGAGTGTATATGAGGCTTATTGGATGTTTGGGGAATCATCACATCTTGAAATCAGCCATATGACTTGGGACTTTTTGTTGGCTGCTTCTGGTTGGAGTTAGTGCGTTGGCATACAAGCCGAGCTTTTGCAGCAGCGAGATTCATTCCTCGGTCACCACTGAGATAGGGAGTGCAATAATGTTTGTCACTGTCACTAATGAGCGACTTTAGTGACAGAAATATTCGCGATTGATAACGCCATCGCATAATTAATTACTGGTATAGCAACTCAAACACTCGCGGCTGCGATCGATAACACCGACAGAGGCGCACAAGACTCTGCACGAACAGACGCCAGCCCCGCCAATGGCATCACTGCCCTGTGAATTTGTTAGCATCCTTCCAACAATCGACCCCAGACAAGTGCAAATTCCATCGACTCCAGCAGCCTCCGGAACTATTCCATAGGTGCTGCCATTTCTTTCGCCGCTGAGATTGGTGGCGGACTCATCTAGCAGCAATTCCCAACTTCAACTTCTCCAGCACTTATCAATTTGGCTCATTCCCTCGGGCAAATTCTTTTGACGGCACTGGTTACCATGGAAGTGGTTTTGCCACGGCCGAGTTTTGTTGAGTGTTTCTCAAAAATTCCGTGTCTTGACGTCATTTACGTCTAGCAACGAATTTCCCCCTGAGACATCTCAACTTTAATCACGAGCAAGATGACTGGTACGCGCTCTCTTCAAGACCATCTTGCTCCGCCAAGCCTTTTGACTTTGCGGAGAGTATTTGAATGGCTTATGGAACTGACAAACAGTGAAACAGGGCTTACGTGTCGCGGGTTGTTGATGTCTCAAATGCCCTTCTTCCCTGGTGATTCAAAATAAGCTCATCACGCTATCAAACGCCTCCCTTCTCTGGCCATCCTGTTTTTTCTCTAGCCCGTAGAACTAAGTTACAAGGTTTGTATAAGGCTTTTTATTATTCTCGGAGTTTCTCAACACTAACATTGAATTCCCTTCAACTGACCTCCATGTGTTGACGCGATGGCATATTATTTACGTCGACATGTCTTGCACATTATCACGGGATGGCTTCAAGCTCTCACCTGTGCGCCATTTAGCTGAAGTTCGGGGCCTCGGAGAACAAGATGTCATTGAAAATCTGAACTTTCGGCGAAGAATTGAAGATCATAGCACTGATCTTGACGCAGATTCAAACACACGTGGGCATTCCTCCTTGACAATAGTAAACATCTCTCAGAACGCGCGTTTACAGGCTTCCCAGTGCCTGGCACGTAATATTTCTAACACCGGCATGCCCTGCTATGCGTATTAGGTCATACGTGATACTCTAAACATGCGACGGTCGCAGGCCATACCCTCATCTTGAGTCAGAGAATGTGAGTCGGGATTGTCTCCCAATCGCCGGGCAGATATCACCTTCACATGCAGACATGCCAAGAACGGCTGTAATGCTGTTCCGTCTGACCTCTGCACAAGTCAGTGATCATTTGCCGGGCCTTTAGCACGGTCATCGACTGGCGGGAAGCAGGGAGCTTAGGATAATCAGTGCCAAGTCGTAGTTCTACTTAGCTTGAGCTTTATCACATACCAGCCAGATTATATCTAAAGATTAGAGTTTTAGAGTTTAGCAGCGAGGAGAAACAGTGACATTCAAGACCTCGAGAAGCAGTTTTCTAGCCTGAAGCCTCCCGTTGTGCCAAGACAGGGATGACCTCCTTTCACTGTAAGCGACTTTTAGCTAGCGCTGAGCTAACACTATTACCGCTAGCTTCAGGAGAGAAGCTCCGACGTTGACCATTAAACAGTCTGCATCTTCAAGTATTTGGACGCCTGTCACCAAACGTTGTAGAGAAATGAGGGGCTAATTTAATGAGCGATTATCTCCGATCCGCACACGAGGCCACAATGAGGTTAAAGCAAGAAGTGCTTTTTGCAGGAATTCACTTGAACCCCCTTTTCACTTGGCGCAACGCGGCCTCTTCAACCAAGTTCTCTCTGCTGATTCAAGGGCCCAGCCACAAGTCTCACCTTTAATCTTTAAAACGTGGTTGATGGCTCGACTTATGAGCAACCAACAAAGACATTTTGTTGCAAGCCGTACGACGAGATGAATAAATCATGGAGCAGATTGATACCCGTCGTTTTTGCCAGCCTTTTCTTAGCCTTGGTGGCGTTCAAATCTCTTTTCCCCGGAGATGACCCTTATCGCTGTCGCGCGGTGCAGAAAACAGGTCGATGGATTGACCCCATTCGCGATGAGCAGGGGAACCGGGATCCATTCAAGCAATGGCAACCTGATGGCTGTATCCTCAACCATTATGACTCGCAAGATATCCGTAGATGTACTGAGGGTCGTCCAATTGTGATCGTAGGCGACTCGACATCTAAGAACCTCGGTCTTGCCATGGCTAGTCTAGTAAGCCATCATATAAGACATCAAAATGATTTTGGCTGACAAGATGATAGCTTGATAATAAGCAGTACAAAAAAGATGAAGCAGCCCAGTTGTTCAGCAAGACAACATCCTTCAACATGACATATCACGGTCAGAGGATAGAACGTGTCGCCAACGTCTACATCTCATCGCATGGTGTTCCAGGTCGCGAGCAATTCGTCAGCCATCTTGAAACTTATGCAGAAGAAAAGACAGAGATTCCAACCATTGAAGACCAAAAAGGCCCAGCATTGATCTACATATCTGCAGGCGCATGGTATACCCATCCCCACTATGGCGGTATCGGTTCTACCGCCCTTGATCCCTGGGACGATCGTTTCTCGGCATATCAGGAGCATCTATCGAAAGTTGACAAATTCATTGGCGAAAACACACCACGTGAAGATTGGTTCAACGCACCAATGGATCCGCGAGATGGTGTTGGAAACCAGATCTTCTATGCACCGCCTGCTGGGCCGCGATACCTGGGCAATGATACCAAGATGGTTATTGACAGAGGTCGCCGGGCAGAAGAAGTCATCAATATGCAGGACTGGTTACTGGAAAAGGAAGATGACTTCAACATCCCGTTCGTCTGGTCTATCGCCAATCTTGTCGAGGGTCAAGACAATGTCTGGCGCGATCCCCTCCGCACTGGCTTTCATGTCAAGGTTCAGGTCGCAGAGCTTCGAGCCAACATCCTTCTCAACATGCGATGCAATGCGAAGCTGGACCGCATGAAGCCGTATCCCTATTCACGAACGTGTTGCACCGATTATGGCGTCAAGCCAATGGTGCAGCTTTCCGTGGTCGCATTTGGTATTGTGTATCTGGCTGCTTGCATCATTTGCGAGGTCTTGGATATTTGCGCCAACCGGAGTGCCGACCAGCCTCGCTTCAGGGTCCTCAACATGCAAGCCGGATGTTTCGTACTAGCACTTCTGATATGTTACTACGCTGATCGGACACAGATGATGGCAAAGGGTAGCAAGCTTTGGCAAATGAAGGATTTTGTCACGCTTTGCATTGCCTGCATTGCAATCATGTTGGCCACTATTCGACGCATAAAATCGCATGTCCCAGAGGATCTGTCAGTAGACATCCAAGAGACAGACCAACCATTCCTTTCACGAGATCAGACCGACGAGTGGAAAGGATGGATGCAGTTCTTCATACTCATCTATCACTGGACCGGTGCTCACGGCGGTTCAGTCTACGTCCTCATCCGTGTCTGCGTTGCGGCATATCTCTTCCAAACAGGCTATGGACATACGCTTTACTTCCTGAACAAGAATGAATTCTCATTCAACCGTGTCGCAGCCACGCTACTGCGTCTCAACATGCTGAGCTGCTGTCTCGCGTACTTTATGGACACAGACTACATGCTCTACTACTTCCCGTCTCTCTTGTCGTTCTGGTTCCTCGTCGTTTACGCGACAATGGCGATTAGACCAAGGTATAATTGCGATTTGCAGGTTATGCTGGTCAAGATCTGCATGTCTTGTCTCCTTGTATCGATGATATTCATGGGTTTGCCTCTTACGCGTTGGGTCTTTGAGATTCTCAACACTGTCTTCAAGGTCCAGTGGAGTTATAAGGAATGGCATCGCCGCGTCACACTAGATATGCTCATCGTCTACGTTGGTATGCTGACAGCCGTTGTCAACCGGCACTTGAAGAAGCCTGTTCACCTGGGACTTCGTATAACACTTGCTCTAGCCGGCTTCTTCGCCACGATACACTATTTCTATGCAACCGCTGGTCTTCGCATGGCTGCGTACTCAAATTGGCATCCGTACGTATCACTTGTGCCAATCCTGGGTTTCATCGCCATGCGAAACGTCTCGGGTCCTGTTCGAAATTATCACTCCAAAGCGATGGCTTGGCTAGGCCGCTGCGCTTTGGAGATCTACATCCTCCAGTTTCACATCCTTCTCGCGGCCGATAGTGAGGGTGTTCTCATTGTCGATGGCCTGTTTGGCGATGGGTCACTCATGGGAGATCGATGGAGGACTTTGGTGATTATCCTGCCAATTTTTCTATGGATCAGTCACGGGGTCGCTGGTTCAACAGGATACATCGTCAAGATGATTATGCAACAAGGCACAGAAGATGAGAAGTTCGGCAGACCTTCTTTCTGGGCTTTGTTGGAGAGGGTTCCAGGCTTCTCTGACCTCTCGGCGCCCAAAATCAGGGTTATTTGCATTTTATTAGTTATGTGGTTGCTCAATCTGATGAGCCCAGGGCATGAAATCCCGTCAGTGTTTGATGGTGGACATTCAGTGGTTGTGGCACCAAAGTTTCCGAAAGAATTTCCTTACTCAGTGGCGAACAGGACTGTATGACGAACGCTGTACTTATGGCTTGGGGTATCAATGGATTATTACGGAGTTTATATATACATAGGATGTTGTCGCGCGACATTGTCAATTGAATAGAACACTTTTTTGTTACGTTCAAATGCCCTCGGTGCTATAGATCCCGAGTTCGCCACATTTTGGCTCCGATAAGCACCCTGATACCCCAGCGAGTTAGCGTAATCCCCGCCATTTTCTCGCCGATGAGTCAAGAAGATTTTTTTATGCGCCCTCTGAGCAAATTCTTGGCTCGTCAATTGATCCTCTTAATTGTCCAACCTCAATAAGCTGAGGTGTCAATTCAATTCGTTCAGTTCAATTGGGTTCAATATGGCTACTTCTAGGTCTTATCCTACTCAGGCTCTTGAGCTCGAGACTCTCAGCCTCACTCATGAGGCCGGTGCAACGCCGAAGCAGCCAAACCCAGTTTTATCGACAACGGGGCGTCGGCTTGGATCGCGCAATGACCATGAGGATGAGCACGACAATTTCACTGGCTCAGGCGATGAGGCCGCACCCCCGAGAGCCACTGTCGTTGTAGAGAAGTGGAATGAGCCTATTGGGAATGCCTTTCGAGTCGGCGCTGTCTACTGGAGTCTTTTCGTCTCAGGCGCCAACGATGCTGCATACGGAGCTTTGATCCCTTATCTCGAGACCTACTACGAGCTCTCTTACCTCGTTGTCTCACTCATCTTCCTCTCACCATTCGTCGGCTTCATAGTCTCGGCTGCCGTCAACAATTATCTCCACATGAACATCGGTCAACGATGGATCGCCTTCATGTGCGGAGGATGCCACGCCTTGACATATCTTATCTTATCGCAGCATCCGCCTTATCCTGTTCTCGTCTTGGCATATGTCCTTGCAGGTCTGGGTAATGGAATTGGACTTGCTGCTTGGAACTCGTACATCGGCAACTTGGCGAGGTCTAATGAGTTACTGGGATTTATGCATGCGAGCTATGGGCTTGGAGGAACTGTCAGCCCTCTAATCGCGACAAGCATGATCACCCAGGCCAACCTTGGCTGGTACGACTTTTACTATGTGCTTGTAAGTTCTCAAAATCAATCTTCTTATACAAGGTTGCTGATTATCGTTTTAGCTGGGCATGGCTGTTCTTGAGACCGCAACTCTCACCTACTCCTTCTGGCCCAAGACAGCTCAGAAGTATCGCGAGGCTGTTCATACCGAGGGCACTCGCAACGAGGGAACACGTGCCGCTCTCTTCGTCAAGCCTCATGCTCGCGTTGTTTGGCTTTGTGCCTTCTTCCTTCTCGGTTACGTCGGTGCCGAAGTCGCTCTGGGCGGCTGGGTCGTGCAATTCATGTTGCGCGTTCGTAACGCTGACCCTTTCGACGCTGGAATGACCGCCGTCGGCTTTTGGCTGGGCATCACAATCGGACGTCTGGTTTTAGGCATGGTGATCCCCAAGATCGGTGTCAAGCTGTCTCTCATGATCTTCATTCCTATCACCATGGGCCTGCAGCTCATCTTCTGGCTCGTCCCACAATTCCACGTCTCAGCCGTGGCAGTTTCCTTGCAGGGCTTCTTCTTGGGGCCTATGTTCCCTTGTGTTATTGTTGCACTTACAAAGCTTCTTCCGCGACATCTCCACGTCAGCGCAATTGGCTTCGCTGCTGCGTTCGGTGGAAGCGGTGCGGCTGTGCTGCCCTTTGCGGTTGGTGCGATTGCGCAAGCCAAGGGAGTGCAGGTACTTCAGCCAATTATTCTCGCTATTCTGGCTGTTCTGTTCGTAATCTGGCTTGGCCTACCTAAGATCGAGAAGAGAAAGGATTAAGATGGTCAGTGTTGCTGAGAGATATCGCGTTCTCGGGACGCTCAAGGTCAGAAATCGGTGTCGATTTCATATACATGAGGCTTCAAGGCTGAGGAATGTTCCTATATACAATAAGATAGGTAATGATATCAAGTTCCAACGCTCATCAAATGTCCGTGCCTTCTTTTCTTACTCAGACGAGTCACCATAGCAAAGATCTGCCCTCAAAATTTGGATCTTGGGCCCCCCATGAGGCTATTCAGGCTCATGATGATTATCAAGACGTTTCAGAGGATGGGCCGAACGTAGGATGAAGACCAGCTATTACGTCAAATATAACTACGGTCAACAATGTAACACTAGAAACACTTCTCCTAGAGGTTGGGGGGAAAGTGGCTGGCGTAGGTTTAGGGTTTTAAAAGAGGCTTCAGCCCCCCGCGCACAAAGGTAAAGGACACTAATAAACACATACGAGCAAAATACTCGTCGCCCTCACTATCAGGAGAAAGTGGCGAAACCTCTCAGCGTCGCAGGCATAGTCCATCACTGGATGCCAAGGACGAAAAACCTCAGAAGGAACATCTCAGGGACCGTAGGGACTCCTAGCGCATTGCAATCGTCAGTAAGAAGCCCGGGAGAAAGAGCTCTTCATCGCCTAATCGCACCAGTACGTGTCCTTTCAGGCGGTCAGAAGACTATCAGAAGCATTCTCCGCGTGACGCCTCCCTAGATCCCACTCCACATGTCGGTTTGAGGTTACAAATAGCGCCTCCCTGTTCACATTCTGCTTCTACACAGAGGGAAAAGCCAGAGTCTGACTCATTGCCAGGAATGACTGCCACGAAGGAAGAAAGGAGACAGAAAGAGAGAGAAGAAAGAATAGGACTCTGATTAAGTCACTTGCACTATCTTCTCAAACACAAGTAAGTTTAAGTAAAACCCATTTTCCACTATCTTAGTCTCTGAGCCATGTTGAACAGTTACAGATAAAATCTGATGGATTCCAAGTCCTTGGGGTGTTGCATGGACTTCGACGAATCTGTCAAATCGTAGCAAGATCGATCTCAAAACGCCTTGTTAGTATTAAACGTTGAGGCAATGTGAAACATGGTAGCAGTACGTCATGAGGCAAAAAGAAAAAAAGAAAATTCAAATCGGAGCTTTGATTGTCTCGGTAACTCGTACATATTTGGTTCCCGTTCGGGTAAGGTATTATGAACAAGTGTTACCTCGTGAACCTTACGTTAGATCGGAGCCTGCCACCGCCTGCTTGGCTGCTTTCCTAAACCTTACTGCTATTTCCATGCGCTGGGAGTCAACAAGAGAATGGATTTTGACTGTAAAGATTAATTCTGTTTGTGGTCAAGAGTTCACTGGGACGAAACTCAACCTATTACTGGGGTTCGAATTATCGAACTTCATCAAACTTCCGTGGTCAAATTAAGATTTGAAGAACATGAAGTTACGCCCTATGAAGCATAATTCCAAGCTCTATAAAAGGATCAGTGGTTCCCTCTTGTCGCAATTCTTTGGCTTTATATTTTAACATCACCTCCACCAGAAGAACCGTCCGTGCTGCCTACAAACACTACCGACAATGGACTGCTTTTCTAAACTTCCTCCTGAGCTCAGGATCCGAATCTTCTCTCACTTCACGTCTACATCTACAATCTTTCGACTGGTACAATCATCTCCAATCATGCTTTCTCAGTACAGGGCATCCAAAACAACTATAAGACGGCAATATGTTATTAACCTACTGGCCGGTGATCGGCACGAAGACCTCCTACAGGACGCATTGGGCCTGCTTTATCTGGAGCTATCCGACGAACGACCTGACAATCACGTCATGAAATACATCATCAGGCAGTGGAACTCAAAGTCGCTCCCTGATCCTTTTGAAGAAAAGGATAAGGCTGCCATTGCCAAGCTTTATAAACTCTTCTCCTCTATGAGTATGTTTGTGGAGGATTACATCAGCAAAGCCACTTCCTCAAACCCACCTCAAGCCTATCTCTGTCTTCCTCAGATCGGCGACCCAAATAGAGGGCTCTACTACAAGGAGCACAGTTTTAGTCCAAGACATGTCAATTTAGATGATCTCACATCATCAGAACGTCATCACCTTATCTGGGCATTCATCAAATACGACATGTACTACAAGATTCAGGCACCTAAAATGGCGTTGCTGACAGGCGACAACGAACATAGTGCTATTTGTAAGAAATCATTTAAGGAACTCACCATCGGCGAGCGCGAAGCACTTTCTTGTGTTTCTGAGTATGTCACTGCTGTATATGGGGCCCTTTTCACAGCATCTACACGTTGCTCAACCAGACATACTTCCAGTACTTTACAAGATACGCCCGCCAACCCAGCACGCCTGTTATCCCCAGATAATCTTTATTTCAGCCCATCATCCGCCTTTGATGATATGAAGCTACCATCAAAATGCATTCGGGAATATGCTCTTAATTTAGCAGTCCTCGGCTTTGATCTACTCAGAGACCTAGTACGGTTTGCAAACAAAGCACAGCCCGAAGATATGCGAAGCTGGTTTTATACCATAATTTCACATGGGGAGAGATCGGACTATCTATCCCTTCGCCACCATCGCTTCCCCTTCTTCGAAACATTCCAGGAAATCCCAGTCGATCGTCGCGATAGATCGCCGAGAGCTCTCTTGGTGCAGAGATTGTCCGTTGCTAGCCTATGGAATCTCAACCAAGGGAGCGATTTGTCATGGACACGCTACGCCTCATATTTAGACAACGAGCGTGGATTTTCTTGGATGATACTCGACATCTCCAGAAGGGTCTCGGCCACTTCCCAGCAATGGAGGATCTTGAACATCATCCTTTCCCCGAGCATGAATTGGAAACCATGCATGCAGCCGAGGAGAGATAACGACGGCGCCATTTACAACTTTGCCAGTATCGAAGAGAAGCGGGTATCGAGGATACCCAAAACGAAGGACAGGAGTATATTTTCGAGGGAATGATGAGGATTTCACCCCTCGCTTTTTTGATTAATCAGGAGATAGGCTTGTGACAACATTTTGGCAACACATCGGAACTACCTTGGCTATATAGGTGAGGTGCATCTATTCTAGCAAGGATATTAGACGTACGCATCTCAGGATATTCGTCAATGCAACTTATAATCGCTGAGGCTTTCGTCCCATCTCATGATTTATTGTTAATCATCAGACTCGACTGTACTGTTTCATGCTTTTCTTTCGAGACACTATTTAAAACTCGCCATTTGATAGATGTCTTCTGTCATAGGCTCAGGAAGAAAACCAGCCTCATTCCCTGTCCATGAGCTACATGATATTTCAGCATGACAACGACACAACCATCATCCATGCCTCGTATACAGACCCTTTTTGGATTATCGTCGATATATAGTCACTTTTAGTAGGACTTCAGCTATAGCTTAATGTACCACAGAACAATATATCCAATATTCTAGCTTTGCATTCCCTCAGCTTAAGTGTAGCTGAGCAGCCAAACGTCTAATAAAAGGTTTTATGAACGTAATGTGTCATATCGCTCCTTTTTGAGTGAAACGAAAGAAAGGTAATACGTGCCACGACGGATTTATGAATCTGGGCTATCGCCGTGCCCTTTTTCCAGCTCAGTTACATGGGTAATTAGCCGACTTAGGCTTTCCATCAGTAAAGGAGAACCAATTCGAGAAGGCCTCGGATGCGGTGCAAACTGGCAACATAACAACTCCTGGGGCTGTGACGTTGTACTCAGAGACTAGATCCATGCCATCAACTGTATTGGAAGGATCAAGCATAGACCAACCGTTGGCATTCCCGTTACCAACAAAACTGTTTACGGCTCTGTTCCCGAGTGTCAGTGAGTGATTCGACATAAACCCAAAGCTTCCGATATGAGTTCTGCTTACCCGTTCACGATGTCTTCCTTTGTCAAACCACCAAAAGCTGTTTCTGATCCAGTCAGATCATCAAGTCCTGGCAGGCGACTGAAGAAATTGTCGGTGCAACCAGGATTGAAGCTTCCATGGAACTCGTCGCAGGTTCGAGCTTCCCCTGTGCATCCAATCAAGTAGTACATCTTAGAACCGACACAGACGCCAGATGAATCGTAGTTCTTGGAGTTCATGTGCTTCACACTGGGCTTATCTCCACAGCCTTGCTCAGAATCGATGACACTGCAAGCGCGGTTAGTAAAAGGTCGTGATACCGCAGAGTGACAACGTACACTGGGCCAAGTTCGGAAGATGAAAGCTGCCATGCGAGTGGGACCAATTCCGCAAAGAGCGCCTTTGAGACCAGGGCTTGGATCGTATCGACGCCAAGATCTTGGTGCTTCGTTTCGAGCATCTGGCCGTCGGTGATAGCGGTGAAGAGTAGGTCGGTATTTTCCTTGGAACCGTTAAAAAGCTGCTCATTCATAGAGACGATCTCAGCTTGCCAGATTGTAACAATGGCTGTCAAAGAGTGAGTCATTGGGAAATCATGGAGAGGAGAAGCACATGAACTACTTACCATTGAGCCTAGTCGAAATGGAGTTCTCGGCACTAAGGGCACTATCACTGCAAGGTTTCAGTTAATATGTCCCTAAACCACTGGTAGCAGACGAAGCCACTTACTCTTTCAGGGTGTCTTTAGCAATAGTAATACTGTTTGTTACCATTGGGTTGACCCAATCCTTAACAGTAGCCAATGTGTTAGGATTGGCTTTGAAGTACGGCATACCCTTCAGAGCTACACATGGTTAGCCCATCATAATTTTTTCACTCGTGTAATCGACCGCACTAACCTGAGTTCCACACTGGGGATACCGCGAGGGAAAAGCCAAGACCGATAATGTCAAGAAGAAGCTTGACGGAGAAATCGCTCGACTTGACAGGCGCAAAGGTGCTGGAGAGCTCTCCGACTTGAGCATTGATGTCGTTCTGGGCCCTGTCGAGCGCATCCCAAAAGTTGAAGTGGACCTATAGCGTGATTGATCAGCTTAAGCTCTTAAAGTGTTGATGGCTAATGAATTATGCATACGCGGTAGATGGACTCCATAGAGTTGATGGCGAAGTAGGCTCCCGGATACGTGACGTCGTCGCATTGCACAACATTAGAGCCGCAGGGGTTGTCGTTCTCAATGGTACCACAGTCGATTCCCTCTGGGCCGTGGAAGAGGTTGCTGAACTATGAATGATAGTTAGTCATGTATCCAAGTTGGGTCGCAATAGAGACTGAACCTGCTCTGTAAAGTTCAAGCCGCCAGGGAATGGATTGGCATTCCACTGATCAACACCCCACTTCCATGCCTGGTCTGCATACACAGAGTCCCAGCGAAACTTTGCATCTTTGGAAGCATCAGTGGCTCCAGGGTTGGTGCAGGTAACATGCGTGAAGTCGTCGCCCGCTGCGTTGTTGCCGCCGTCGCCACTGGCATGACAAGTGCCGTAGCCGCAAGCGCTGTGATCCATACCAGGCCATTGATTGCAAACTGGATCGGCATTACCCTTCTTGAATGGCAGAACTTGGTAGTTACCGTTGTAGATGTAGTTGGGGCAGCCATCACTGACACACATACCGCCAGTAGCAGTATAAATCACGTTGCCGTTGGGATCCTTGACAGTAACACGCTGAGCGCCGGTCTGAACCTCTCCAGCGCCATAGCCGTAGTTCATACCAGGATTCAGAGGGGCTGTGTGCTCCAAGGTTCCAGAGACAGTTACCTTGTACCCAGATCCATAGGAGGGATTGAGGACGATAGCGTAGTAGAGATAGTTGACATCGTCATCCCATCCGTCTGGCTTGCTGTAGTAAGCATCTTTGCCGTCGTATGGACATTTCACCCCTGAAAGCTCGGTTCGATACCACGCAGCACCAACGAGAACATCGCCGTTCATCGGTGTCATCTGTGAAGCTGATTGACCAGTCTTGTAAGCGTTGACGAAAGACGAGACAAGAGGTTGCCAGCCTGTATGATCCCAAGTCTTCTGGTTGGCATAGAAGTACGGTTCGGTGTCGTTGTTTTGCTCAGTCCAGAGGTTTCCGACGTAATGCGCTTCGGGGCCATCGTTCCACGTCTGAAACTGAACATAGTCGGGCTGGGGATCCATGTTGAGGATGTTGACCATACGCTTCGGCAGGTTCAGGTCTCCTTGTCGATAAACGTGCGCTCCATAAGCATTCTTGTACTGCAGTGGACTGAGACCCATCATGTAGAGCTTTCCGTGTTTGTGAGCACCAGCAAGAACGGGAACATCGATCGACACATCTCCGGCGTACGTGCCGCCGAAGCCTTTGCGTTCGGGCCAGGCAGACTCCCAACTAAAGATGCCATCGACAAGGGGGCCCCAGTATGACCACCATCCGTCAGCGGAATCATAGTATCCGTCAGTTTCGTCAAAGTCAGGCATGAAGAACATGTCGTTGGCGAGTCCTTTCTTCCAGTTGATCCAGGTATCGTTGTGTAAACCACCAGAGGAGAACGTGCTGATGAGAGGACGGCCTTTGACTTGATAGTAGGCTGAGCTTCCTTTATAGGAGTCCCAGATCCATTGGTAGTCGAATGGGCCATGGCACTGAGACTGTTAGCCAATATGAGCAGTAAGTTAGTAAGCTCGTTTCACATACCGACTTGCCGCCATGGTAGCAGGCATCGCCAGAAGCATAGACATCCATGGAGATGTACAGTTTGAAACCGACGGACTCGGCATACGGAAAGAGGTAGCTGAGAGCTTGAGAGACATAGTCGCGAGTAGCGTCACCAATGTTCAATGCGAAGCCGTCAAGGCCCATCGATTTGGCATTGTCGATATCTTTATGGGCATGCTCCTTGGTCACAGTTCCGACCTAGGCGACATAATAGTTAATAACAGAGCACTGCGGGTAGATGAGTGGGAAAGGATCTGACCATGTAATGAGCAAATACTGCTTTGGCACTGGCAACTCTAGCCAAAGTGCCAGAGATGGCCAACAAATTAACGAGTCCCCTCATGATGAACGCGATGAGAGCAAATTGGAAGGCACCTTTGGAGTGTCTATGCTAAACCACATATTGGCATTATACCTGTATTTATTCCCACTCGCTCTATGTTGCCGTCTTGTCACATCTGAGGCAATGCGACTTACTAGCAAAATGGGTCGAATGATGTTACATCGAGGATGTCGGAAATGACGGAGGCCACTAAAGCCGACACATGTGTTCCTGCAGGAGCTGTCATGATAACTCCCCATTGCCCAACTCGGCATTTCAAATAGACTCACCTGTATGCTTCAATGATTTAAGCTTTCGGTTATATGCTAAAGAGCTTGCTCGGTGGGCGAAGGATTGCTCTACCCTCAGAATCGTATAGCTTCAAACGCTATGGTGCCATTGAAGTCCCCACCACGGTTATCTCGGCAGTATAGGCGAGAAGGATTGACTCTCAAGGAAGGTGACAGCCTGAATCCTTCAGATTGGATAAATCTTTTCGTGGTAAGTGATAGGGTGAGAAGGTTGCCTTGCTGCGATCTGCAAGGGACGAGATATGGAAGATAGAAATCAGCAGGGCAAGTAATGCCGGGATTCGAGAGAGCGAATATCACCGTCGTTGATTCGCGCAGATCGCCGGAACTTAAACGTCCAATTATAGAGTCCATTCTAAGATTTAAGTCTATCTCAAAGCCAAGCGCTTGACGTAACAGAAACATCATATCATATATAGCCAGCCTACAGAGAACCAAAAGTCACCCTTCCAAGCCCCGAATCAGTTGTATCTATGACATCGTGTGCACCTCGGGAATTGCTGTCCAGCGAGTACCGTACCTGCTCTTGCTGCGCCAATGCGCTCCAAACCAGTAAAGAACAAAGGGAAACGAAGTCATGACACCAGAGATGATGCCAAAGAGGCTGAATGTCCAGGCTCCACCAAGGTTGGTAAGCATGTCGAGGATGAAGATTGGTACAATGCCTGCGCAGGCCAATCGAAAGCATGCCGCAGTGGTGAGGGCAGATAGAGTTCCAGCCGGTGGATATGCATCAAACAGATAGGAAATGAACGAGATGAGCACCATCGCGTTGCCCCATACATATACGGCTGTGCCAGAAATTGGAGCAAGGTAATGAATGCTGGGAGTTGCAGTAAAGGCAACCCAGAACAAAGAACCGGCTACCAAGAACGCCCCGAACATGGCTGGAACAAGACGCTTATCAATATCTTCCATACTTCGCTTGGCTCGACTGGAGAGTAGAGCCTCGATCAAGGAGGAGGTAAGAAGTGCCAGTATCACTCCAACAATAGCGGAGACGAATGCCAGGCCAGATTGTCTAACTCCGAAGCCATACGTGCCGCCCAATGCAGCTGGTACAGAAATGAACCACTGGAACACAACCGCAAAGTTGAGGCCAAGGTAGAGAGAGATGATGATGACGAGGGGCTCTGTGAAGAGCATTTTGACTGGTGTGAGAACGGTGATATGGGTCATTTCAGAAAGTGTCACACCACTTTGAGCGCATGGCAGCCTGATGCCGCTCTTGTTATAGCGAATGCGGGTTCGTAGGATCTCTCGGCCGTATGTCTCAGGCATGAAGGAGCCAAATGCAAGGGCTGCGGTGGCGAAGATGAGAGTAACCCATGAGAGCCAGGCGGGCCCTTTGGCTGCGAAGACAAAACCGCCGATGATGGGGCCTGCAGTCACAAATGTCAGCTTTCTGTCCAGACTCAAGAGACATCTTAGAACATACCGGCAGCAGCCCCGAGATAAGAAGCAAGGGTCAAGAAGGAATAATATGTCACCGTCTTATTGGCAGACCAGACATCAGCGAAAGTGCCTTCAATCAAGACAACGCAGGAGCCACCGAAGAGTCCAGCCAAGAAGCGGAAAGCCAGTAGTGTCGAAATGTTTGTCGCAAGACCGATCACGATCACACAAAGGCAGGAAAGCGGGAAGCTGGTGAAGTAAATTGGTCGTCGGCCGTATCGCTCAGAGAGATGCGGAGTGTAGATGGGTGCGAAAAAGACGCCAAAGAATGGCATCGTGAAACCGAGAACAGCGACGCGCCGGGAGACGCCAAATGCCTCTGGGATGGCGCCGATGGCTGCTGTGTAAGTGGTCGTTCCGTACATGCTACCCAAGTCAGTATCTTTTTGTTGCTGTAGGGCGTGGGTAACTTACATGACAAATACAAACAAGAATGAACAGGCCGACACGTAGACCTTCTTGAGAAATGACCAGCTTATAGGGCTGTCAGGATCAGTCGGTGACAAGTTATGTCCTCCAGATCCAGCATTAGCTCTGATGCAAGGCTCGTGTTCATCGTCAGGCGTGTGTCGGCCGTCCATATTTTCTGTATGTGACGCCGTGTCGAAAGCTGTCATGTTGGGTGTTGGTTCGAAGCTTGTCATGTTGGAAGTCATGTCATATGTTGCTGTATGGTGGGCAGCGTCCATGTTGTTCATGTTGGAGATAGAGGTTGGAAAGAATCTAAATGAATGGATCGTGTTGAAGGATGAGAAGTGGTGTTGTTTGATGGATTGAACAAACAGATGCCAATGTCAATCGCTTATATACACCATTACTTTGGACCCCAACATTGATGCTCTCATCATTTTTCCTCGAAGAAATGCGTCAAAGCTTACATAGCCCTGTCGAGAGGCGGAGCGACGCCATATGCATCAGCTCTTCGAGATAAACAAAACGAAGTTGCCCAATGCCGATCAAAACCTGGGGTGAACCCGAATAAGAATTCATTTTCGCCAATGTTTAATTGAAGCTTTGTCCGCCAGATAATCAGAATTACTGAATGCAGTAAAGCTGTTGACTTGGCTCCCGCAGGGCTGAAAAGCTTAGCGCTGACATTGTGGCTTTGTTCTGATTGCTTCCAATCTTTGGCAGAAGAGCTCCCCTGTTCCGTCGAGCACTTTACTCAATTAGGCAATCCTGATTATGAAACTCGAAACGGTCTGAGCCAAAAATCGTACAGTATTTGCGAAATATTCAGGGAATCATGACGAGTCTGAAACCAAAAGCTAGCGGCCGTCTAGTTGGAACAGAAATTGACTCCAAACACAGCAGCGTGCAGCCCAGGCTTCTGTCGTGACTAACGGCTGGCTACCTGCTGTTGGCCATGATATACAGCGCACCAGGTACCCGTAGCACCTTGACCCGCTAGGCGGCTAGAGGGTCCTAGCGCTTCTACCGGCGAGCGTAAACATCACAATTTAAAGATCGAGAAACGGTATACGCGTAAGTCTTGGGCAAATAGAGGGCCGTTGTATGATTGAAGACAATAAGAATTGATACTGAAGTGAAATAATTACATGCTATCTGTTATGCACCCGTGGCCATCACAACCTCCAACAAGTCATCAAGCAAAGTAGGCAGAGAAAGCAAGCAAACTCAAGATAGCTACAACCATGGCAGGTTGACCAGTAGGGCAACCCGACACGCCGTTCATTTCATCCTTCTTCATACCATCTTCCGTCTTATCCATCTCGTCGGTCGAGTTCATTGAGTCACCATCAGATGTCAATCTCGCCTGGCCAAAGTTGGCGTCAAACTTCTCGCACCAGAGACCAACATAAGAGAAGTCTTTCGCAGTGTAGCCAGCATCAAGCTTGACCATGATGTCCATCTTGGACGAGGTATCGCTGATGCGCTCTTTGTTGATACGGAAACCGGATGAGAGATCGTCAGTCTTGGATCCCCACCAGTAGAGAGCGGGTGCGGATGCGTCTTTGAGTTCGTAGTCGGTGATCTTGAGTTCAGTGTTGCTGACGACCTCAACTGTGCCGCCGAGGCCGGCGTCCAGTGAGGATAGGGCACCAGAGTCGCCCATCTTGGCGGCCATGGCAGCGGAGGCAAAGAGGAGAGCGGCGAGCTTGAAGGCCATTTTGAAAGTAGAGATGTATAAAATTGAGGTTTGAGGTAAGTGTTGCGTTTGGAGAAAAGTTGCAGTAGATGTAGGTTGATTGTAATACGATTTTGACTGCTGATGAAGCGAGTTTCATTGTCCTATCTCAATCATCTTATACTGCCGTGATGCTTCACCTCAATTCTAGAAGAGGTAATTCAGATGATACAACAAATAAACCCCAAGAACAATTATCCGTCTCGGCGTTTGAGGCGCAATGTTTCATGGCAGGGCTTTGCCTAATTTTACCGTAAAATTAAGCTTGTTTCCATCCGCATTGCCCAAAAGGGAAATTCTGATTAGCGATGGTGGTCAACTCAGCCAGCGCCCGCACCTCCAAGCATAGCCTCGACGCCACGGCAGGGATGGCATCAGAGCGTTTGATCAATCAACAATGTTTTTTTTTTATCGTGCTGAAATGTTAATCTCAGCCCCAAGCCGAGCGTTTATTCTTTGGAATCCAGTTCAGCCACGGTTTTCGAATGGTAAGTTTGATCAATCATCAGTTGCGATAGCTCCTTTGCACTGCCATGCTTTTGACCATATGAGCTTCTTTGTCAAGTATTTAGTGTCTACATTCTCCATATTCCTTTGCAGTATTAACCATCAATCATTCACCTTGACTCACGCTTCTTTATCATCCTTACCATCAGAAAATGACTGATCCTGTGATTATCGATCGCTATACTGCTGCAAGAGTTTACTTTGGCAGCGTTGTTGGCTTAATACTATTGGAATCACTCGTTCCTTTCAGTATCTACGCCTTCCAAAGATACAACAAATGTGAGAGCTCTATTTCTCCGTGCTTGGGCGTCGCTAATTCACCCAGATCGACGCCAAGATCGAAATGTGTTGCACTGGAGTATCACCGTCTGGCTTCACAAACTACACAGCTTCCCGCTTCCTGTCCGCCACTTAGACTGGCACGTCGCCGATGCTGCTCGCTTCACAACCGTTCTCGCCCTTAACTTGATCTTCAGCGTACAAACCAATGAGTTCACGGCCGATTATACTCTGTATGGCTGGCTAGCAATTGCCAATGCTGGTCTCGCACTACTGATGGCATCCCGAAACAATCTATTCGCCACCCTCCTGCGTATTCCCAGTCCAGTCCTCCTTCAGTACCATCGCTGGATCGGCCTTGCAACAGTTTCCCATGCAACAGCCCATGTATCGTTCAACATTCAACACTACATCGAGACAAAACAGGTCACCACCAGCTTTGGAAACCATCGGATCCAGGTTGGCTTGATGGCCTGGATCGCGCTAGCCTTGCTCTTTCTCACGGCCCTACCGATTGTGCGACGCCGCTTCTTCGAAATCTTCTACTACACACACGCTCTGTTCTTCGTTTTTGTTGTCGGGGCTTTGATCCATGCCTCGCATGGACCAGAATTCATGCTTCCAGGGCTTTTACTCTGGGCCATAGATCGAGCGATCCGATTTGCGTACAACTTTCGCACCATCCAAGTGCAGAGTGTCGAGGCATTCGAAGGCAACGTAACAAAGTTCAAGGTCAACGGTCTGAGGACTCATGCTCCCGTTCAGGTTGTCTGGCTTCAAATCCCAAAGGTGTCTTTTGTGAACTGGCATCCATTCACTGTCGCCAGCGCACCGAATGATCCAGAGAAGATTGCGACGATCGCTGTCCGAGGTCTTGGGGGCTTCACTAAGGCTGTGCAGTATGCTGACTGCAACGGGAATGATAATCCACACGGATGCGCTTCCTTGGACTCAAACAGCATGATGGCTCACCCGCTTAAGATGCGTCTTGATGGCCCGTACGGTGTTGGGTCAGTGTCCTGGGGTTTACTGCCAGTGACTGTTCTCGTCGCCGGTGGCATTGGAATTACGCCAGGTATCAGCATTGCGTCTCATATCATCAGACAGGCGGGCATCGATGTAGACGGTCATTCCGCGTCTCGCATTCATCTTCTTTGGGTTGTCAGAGATGCTCAGCACATCCAGTGGTTCGCAGATGAACTGAGTGAACTTGTCAATGCATGTGCAAAGCCGGATTCGTCAATAACTCTAGAAATATCCGTATTTGTTACTGGTGGAAGGCAACGAGAAGTTCACAGGAGCGACCCGTCTCATGAAATGCAGGTCATGAGCTCTCCGCAACCTTGGTCTATTCATTTGGGGCGACCAGATCTGCAGCAGTGGTTCAGGCAGCTCAAGTCCAACAACCTTGGCATGGATGCCGCTGTGAACTTATGCGGGCCAAGGCAACTTATTGAGCAAGGTAGAGCGGCTGCATGTGATGTGTCTGATAGAGAAGGACTTTTCTTTATCCAGGAGGAAGTGTTTGAGCTATAGACTGTTGTTTACGTTCTATTTGTGGCTATATACTCAATTGATCATTACATTCCAACAGAAGCACTCTTCTGAGGTAATTGACATCATACAGTCATCAATCTCATCATAAACTTATGGAATGTGGTCTAAACTAGTCTAAACTGTAGCTATTTTTCGAGGCTTTTGTCATTGAGGTTTGCTACGCGACGAATCAGGTTGTAGCTATCAAGACCCACTGTTTTATCTTATCACTGACACTTGTTTTCTCAGCGCCTGGAGTGCTGTGCTGGCAGGGAGGAGCCAAAAACAGCCGCCGAAGCCTCAACACCAACGCCACAGCTCATCCGCCGACAAAAGCATGTCACGATGGCAACATAAACGGCAAAAAGAACATTCGGAAGGCAATGGGATTGCTCCCGCCAGGGCTTGAACCTGAGACCTTCGCATTACCGGATACTCGGAATGAAGTATTAGTACGACGCTCTAACCAACTGAGCTACGGAAGCCGTCCGAATGGGTTGGAAGCCGAGTTTCTTCACCGGGCTGAGGTTTCTCGAAACGCGTCAGGATGACCACTCTGCTTGTGACTTCTTCATTCATCTCTAGTTTGCTAAACTAACCCATGGGGTTCTGTGGCTATATTCATGAAACTGGACTAGAAGACTTACACATAAATCTCACTCTCGGATTCCTGTAGATGCCAGCATCAATGTCCCAGCACAATCTCTCGGCTTACGTCTCAATGGTTCGGCTCAAGCTCTTTTTCTTCACAGTTGCGAAGAGGCTGACTTCCATCTGTCAAGCTGCGGCTTCTAAGTTTACTGGGACATGGTTCTGTCTCTCTCTCTTGTTCATGACCTAGTGAGAGCCATGAATCACTGCGACTGAGCGGGGTGTATTTATTCCATATCTATTACTTTACTGGTAAATAACGGACATACTTCAGTCTAAAGTGATTTTTCTATCCAGTGCAATCTCCTGCGTTGGAAAGTACCAGCTCTGATCCTTCTGCTCATCTACCTACCAACACAGATACCCCAGAGATTCTCCTACGGCCCATCAAACACCAAGAGGCTCTGAACAGCCACTCTGCCAAACGCACTCGCCAACAATCTCTGTCGTCCACGATGAAAGGGAAACTCCGCCACAACCATGACACTAATATCCTCTGGCCGTAGGCCAACCTTGACCAGCAACTCGAGCACCGCCACGAGCGTTTCTCCAGTTGCGAGAACATCGTCAAGTACAACCACTTTGTTACCTTTGGAGAGTGTACTGGCATCCATCTCAAATCTACCATTATCGGTCGTGCTGGATACGTGAGATGATATGTGCGACGAACGTCTCTGAACAGACACCGTAGGTGGGGGAAATTTATTGCTTTTTGCGATGAGAACATGAGGAACTCCTAGTTTTATCGCCAGAGGCGAAGCAAACACAATCCCGCTGGCTTCGCTGGTGACTATAGCATCCACCTTCTGCCAGTCACCTGAGAAATGATGCATCAGGAGCGAAGTACACAGCTCGAGTCCTCCCTTCTGTTGGGCGATATTCAGGACGTAGCGAAAGTCGATGTCCTTTCGCGGAAAGTCGGGTACTGATGGCACCATGCCAGCTAGCCGACGAAGCTCTTCGCTCACGAAGGGGATAAGACGTTGGAAGGCAAATGACATGGCAGGTTCATCTCCATTCTCTTCGTTGTCAAAGGTGAAGTTTGGCAAGTAGATTCCGTCTCTACCCATGTACTCTTCGCAGTATGTTGTCTTGAACTTGTTTTCATCTCCCCATCTTCGCGAGTTCCGCGTAGCCTCGCTCGCTTGGACCCGGACGTCGATCAGTCTGGCATCATGAACAAGGTGTGATAACGTTGCACCAGGAGCCATCTCCGTCATGCCGGTGATGAACAACACATCCGAGGCATCGTTTTCCAGCACTTCAAGAAAGTCGGTATCTCCCGCAGAAGGATCTGCCTTCAGTTTCTTCTTGAAGAAGTCATGGAGAGACTTCCGGTGCTGTTCTTTGCAGTGCCGATCGTTGATAAGACGCTCAGGATCAGCGCCTGTTGCTGCTGCGTATTTCTTTTTGGTCGCCTCGGTGATGCTGACTACCCGACTACTGTATCCGTGTGCTTTGAAGACAGCAGACCAGATGTCAGCACAGTAGTCCTTCCCAGCACCATGCTCGCCGGTAACAAGAACGACGAGCTTCTGTGGCAGACCGCTGAGTGTCAGAGGGCATGTGTACGCGAGTATGTTTTTGGGGTCGAATGCTTTCTTGAGTTTTACCAGGCGTCGGTGATTGGGACCAAAAGCTTGAGCGGCCAAGATACTATCTCGGGGATCAGGTCCAAGATCTGCACCGTACACCCCTTTGCTCATTGGCAGAAGCTCGTTCACAACCCGGTAGACCCAGCGGATAACAGCCTCAGCAATGGGCTTTCCGTCGTATTCTCTGGGCCAAACACCAGTAACAACGCAAGCAAAGTCCCAGTCTCTGCAGCCAAAAGCAGAATCCTTGGGGGCAACATGTCTCACAGCTTTACCACCATGCACAAGATTTAAATAACAGTAGGGTGTAGGAGTATCTCTCGTGGCAGATATCAAGATCTTCATGGTACCTGGGTTGGCTATGTCCTTCAGAAATACGCATCGTTTGAAGGCAGATGTCTTGCCACCCCCGTGTCCTTGATGCATCTTGGATACGTACGCCTCCTTGTCGAAGAGCTCAATAGCATCAACCGTCTTCCGGGGCGGTCCCGTGGAGGTGCCTTGTGGGATACCCTCCAAGGAACATAAGAAAGTGGTCATTCCACAGCAGATGTTCCCACCTTCGCAGTACAGGTAATAGTCTGAGGAAATGTCGTAAGGATACCGGCTGGATACATCGCGACTCAAATTCGTCAGTGCCTCTTCAGCATTATGGCCGCTTGGATAACCATAATTACATACTGAGAACATCCGGGCTGTGTAAGACTTGAAAGTAACGCTGAGGACAATACCAAAGTTCGTTCCGGCTCCCTTCAAGACCCATAGTAGTTCCTCGTCACGTTCGTGGGGAACGGTATTCGGCGGTCTATGTTGCTCAGGAACGTAGCCGATGCAAAGAAGTTGACCGCTGATCACATCAACCATGACAGCACCGACGATAGCGTCGCAGGTGAGGCCACATTGTCTAGCCAGATGTCCAATACCGCCTTGGAGCCAAAGCCCTGCACCAACACTAGGTCGAGAGCCCAAAGGCACTGTCACGCCCACAGAAATGGTCTCACGTATGATATCTTCCGTCTTACATCCAGTTTCGGCGACAACCCAACATTCCGTGTCTACATCTTGGGGTGGATTGATTATATGGACTTTGTCGAAGGCACCCATATCAACGGAGACTACATTTGGCCAAAGGCAATGATCACTGTGGCCACCACCCAGGATCGCCAAGCTAGTTTTGTTGGCCAGTGCCCATCGAACACACGATTGAACCTGGCTGATGTCCAATGGTCTGACGATAGCAGCAGGCCTGTTGCAGAGTGCCTGTCGATTCTTAACTTCGTAGGGCTTGTGTACCAATGGTACAAGAGCGGCCAAATCAGGTAGGCTTTTGGCATGTCGGGTCATTGCTATCATAATTTCAGGGGAGCTAAATATAAGATAACCTGGGCGATCGTCGTCACGGCGCGCCAGTTGACGGCAGATCGTCCGCCACTGAGCCTGACGGGTCTCATATAATACTCCGGTCGTCAAACGGTACCCAACAATGAAGCGAGTGAAACTGTCGATTGCTTCATCATCGTCTTTGATAGCTACAGTGCGATCGGGGACGGACAGCGAACGGTGACTGACCAGGTTGCCGAAAATGCGAGAGCCAGGGCGGTGAAAGATAATGACCATACCGTCATGCGGGTCTTCTGGTAGCATCTCGATAGTGTGTTTGATGATCTCTTCCTTATGCTTCAGTCCATATAAGCCGTGGCAAAAGAGAATGATGTCGAACTTCTGGCCCGGGCAGCTGTCTTTGATGAAGGAGGCTGGGCGAACGAGGGTCTGTTCCGAGGAGGGAAACGGTCTCTCGTCCTCCGTAGGCGATACCCATCTTCGGAGACTTTGGGTGTATTGAAAAGAGGGCTCGAGTGCGACGTATTTCGTGATCCTCTTCCTTAGAGTGGCGGGCAGCTGCCCTAGAACACTTTCCGGGCCTGGGCCAATCTCCAAGGCTGAGATCTCATCTCGTGTTGAGAGGGAGGTTATCAGTTCAATCAGTTGAGGGATTATGAAATTCTTCTGGTATGTGTGCTGTTCAGAGGCATCGGCAAAAAGGCGAAGCGAATCGTCATACTCTTTGTCGTTCAGTGGTTTACGAGGCGCTTCATCGCCAACTTTTTTGAGGGCTTTCTTGAGAGCATTGAGAGTCGCCATTATGATGAAGTCGTAATGCGCTTGATGAAGGAGGAATAAGTTTTGAAGTTGGAAGAAGTTCCCTTCTGGACATTATATAGTCATTACAATGTTCAGAACGAACGCCACTGTACGCACAAATCGACATCTCATGATGTTCTTTTAGTTGTCTTCATTTATTAGACATGTCTTAGTGACCAATCTTTTTAACAGCACGGCAAACACAGGGAGCTTTCTGGTTGTCAATGTAAAAATAAACAAAGCGCATCATGAGACCTGTGTCAAGTGTCTAGAATTATTCTTTAAGTTATAAGCAAACACTCAAACAGCAAGACAGATCCTCTAAGATAAGGATAAGAGGACAACAATGCAAAAGGACAACAAGCACGAGTTTTCGCCAAGTCATATAAACACAAGCAAACACTTATTGACAAGAAATTTACAAAAAAGAAAGCCTCGCAAGCTCGCAATCGAATATATATAGGAACAGCCCGATGCGGGGGTCGAACCCGCAACCTTGAGATCGCGTACTCGTAAGAGTCTCACGCTCTACCGATTGAGCTAACCGGGCGTGGCTCTTATTGGATGACAGACTACGCAATGCGTCGGTTTGTGAAGATTGCACAATTGTGTCTAGAGCTATGCATGCTAATGCGAGGTGACTGGCCACTGCACA
The DNA here is from genome assembly GCA_013186785.1 of Fusarium pseudonygamai. Taxonomy (NCBI): domain Eukaryota; kingdom Fungi; phylum Ascomycota; class Sordariomycetes; order Hypocreales; family Nectriaceae; genus Fusarium; species Fusarium pseudonygamai. The sequence continues at coordinate 35,372 of JAAQRH010000101.1, forward strand.
AGCTCTGCATAGGTCTGACGCTTTACTCCAGAGGCAATGCAATCTTATGCCGAGATCAGGCTTTGTGTGCGCTTGCTTGATTGCTTCTGCCTCCAGTCAAGCAACATGAAAGGCAAAGCGACACGCGAGGTGAAGGCGCCATCTTTTGAAGTGCTGTGAGCTGTTGAAGTTGGCTGGCATATAGAACAGTGCAAGACGTCGGTTTGGGAGCATTGCGATAACAATGCGGGGAGGAGTTGGGGAGTGCAATCATGACACGTAGGCTATCTCTTGTTGCGCTCGCGTCGTGTCCCTAACGCGTTGATAGGTTGAGCTATTTTTAGTCTGCTGGGTTGCTTGAAAGTAAACTGAGAACGAAGGAGATAGGCAAAACTCAGCAAACATTTACCATTTATATCAAGTCGATCATCGCACCAGCTAACGATGCTTGAGCTAAGTAGAGTTACAATTAGTGCCTAGGATGTTTTCATCCTTAAGTTCCCAGTAAATATATCTCCTGACGGTTTCTGTTAGTGAATGTTTGGCCAGAGTCTTCTTGGCCAAAATACATGTCTAGGGTAGTGGACTGCGCTGCAAAGTATGTCGATTCTATCCTTATCTTATCATATCTTTTCCTATCGCACCGTATCTTAACATGCTCTCGGCCTGATGAGGATTGCACGGGCCACAGCGACAGTCAATTTGATGTTTGGGTCGTCAAGGTATTTGCATAACAAACCGAAGTCTTCTTTATTCCAATTCACTTTCGTCGAAACTTGCATCTACCGAAGACCCACTATTGATACGACATATCGCTACCGGAAAGACCTTTGGAAGTGCATTTTTTTCTTTCAATGTATTAGGTCCTTGAGAAATTCCGTCAACAGGTCTTCCCTCCAGATACTGTAGTGCGTCTCCCCCGGATACTCCTTATAGACCGCCTCTGGTAGCCTCTTTGCCATGTATCGTCCCATTTCTGGTGAAGTATTCTCGTCTGAAGACCCATACCAGAGTCTGATACCCTCGTACTCGATGTCCTCTAGGTTGAAACCTCAAGGTTCAGTGTTGAGCTTCATCTCGAGGCCATGACCTGCCCCTCCTTGGGCATAGACTTGTCTGAAAACCCGAACAGCGGACTGAAAAGCGTTTGGTTTCTCCAGAACTTCCCGATATTCTGTTTTGAATCCCTTGATCTGTTCTCTCCAGACTGCTTCCATTTTGGTCGGGTCGGGGTCCTGTGCCGCAGCGAGAAAGATACCCTCCATGTACTTTACGAACTCTTCGTTCTGGTCTTTCCAAACCATGAAGAGTTTCTGAACGAGTTCGCTTTGAACCGCCTGACCCGCCTGACCTGCTTCCCAAGGACCGACACCAGCGCATATGCCAACCGCTAGAAGCTCTTCTCGAGGCAATGCTTGTGCGCATGCAAGAGTATAGCCAGCACCTCCACTCGTCCCAATAATGCGATAGTTGGGAAGCCAGAGATGCTAAATCAAAGCTCCCAGATCGGTTGGATAGTCTAAGACTCTACGGTGCGGATAGAATGTGGAATTCCCAATACCCGGTCGATCTGGGGCGATCCAGCGGACGCCCAGTCGTTTCCCGAGTCGATCTTCGAACCCAGAGAGCGTAATCCCAGAATCCGGAGTTCCATGGATGTAAAGCACTGGAGTTCCTGTTGGATCACCAAACTCATGATAGCCGAGATGACTACCGTCAGGGAGGTCGATGACCTTGCCTGCAGCTGTCGACATGGGCCTGCATCGCGTGGTCGATATCTAGGCCTCCACTTTGCGGTCGAGGGAACGGGTTTATTGATGGCGCGTTTGAACGCGACTGAGAATACCTGACAAGAATGTGTTCGCGATAAAAATATATTCATCGCGTCGGTGTTGAAGAATCTACGATCCGCCAATTTGTTCACCCGAGCTCATCCTTTTTACTGGGCATGATCGACACACGGCAGTAATGCTGACCCGACGCATTTCGCGGTTCATTAGCGTGAGGGGCCCATCACATATCCAAGAAGTGCCTTAGGTGTGATCACTAATTCACTATGTCCGCGGCGGTCTCGAGAATAAGGAGAGATCTGTTCACGTTTTCGCAAACAATCGAACAGTGAGGTCAGCCGGTCATGGTGTATCATAGCATCAGCCAAGTTTACTGAGCGGGCTTGAGAAAGTTCCAATGAAATGGAAGCTGCTGCTCATCATAGACGACAACAATGTATCAAGAGAGTGGATATCATGAAAATGATTTAGAAAGCTAAAGAACGGATGGTAGAACCATCATACTGATTTCATGACTCAATCTGAATACACTTATAAGCCCCCAAAGAGAACAACCAAGAGCCAGTTCAAGCTATGTATCACGCAGCAATGTCATTCTTCAAAACCTCAACATCGAAGTGCGAAAGCACAGTGGATAACAAGTTGCTGTTGCCAGATCCTCCGATCTTATCTAGATGCTTATCTCGGTTGACGACACCCAGAACAGCGTGCCAGTTCGAAATGTTGACATCCATATATGGAGGGAGACCGACGAAGGGGTTTCCTGGTTGATCCTTCTCCAAGATATCTCTGGCATGCTTCAGCTCGGGAACCAGAGTGATATTGGTACCCATCCAGGAGTGAAGTCCATGGACGACACTCTCAAGGGCACCAACCACCCAAGCATGGTGGGGGCTCGAGGCTTCACCGGCAATGATGACATCACCCGATGGCTGGATCACTCTGTTCCACATGGAGCTGAACTGCTGGGGTCTGAAGAACGCGAAAGCTCCAGCAGTGTTGGGATCCTCAGTCCAGCTGTAGGCATGATGATCGACATAGCTCTTACTGATGAGCTTGTATAGCTCATCTTCGCCCATCTCAGGGTTTCTATGCAAGATAGCCAGATCTCGGAGTAGAAGCTCTTTGAGAGCTTGCTCATCGGCGACCTTCTGTTTGTGGTCCTTGTTTGTCGACATGAGACATCCAAGACGATCAGAGTCCTGCTGCCAAGTGTAAGAACACAGAAGAACAGCTGTCTTGGTCTTGGGGTCATAGATGTTGTAAGAAGGATAGACACAAGTTCGCAACGCGAGGTCGGAGTGGCCTAGACCTGCCTCGCGAATGTTAAAGTCCTTGAGATCGTGGATCCACCATGCATGGTCAAACTTGATAGCCACCTTGCAGGACTGGCCATAGCCCAAAGAGCGAATGGCTTGCTTGACAGGATATCTGAGGCCAGCTTGACGAGTGTCCATGCGGCCAAGACAACCGAGAGTAGTGGTGGCCATAACGGCGTTGTAATGGCGATACTCAGATCTTTTACCAGCCTCAATGTCAAGCCTCACATCCATCTTACCCAAAGCGCGGATAGCAGCGACTGGGTTGTGATAACTGGGTTTGCTGATAATTTTCTCTTCCATCTTCTTGGCGAGCTGTTGGGCGCCACCGAGCACGCAGAACCACTTGGTTTCAGCGCTGAACTCAAAGTCAAGAGACTCAAGGACAGTCTCACTGTGAGCTTGGTCATACCAGTCCGTTCCTCTGGAATCTGTCAGTATCAAACAGATGTCAAAGTCGTGGTAACTTACCCGTTAAAGGTCTCGAGCCACTCGATGGTCTCATAATTATACGGTGGTGGAGGGATATCCTTGGGGAGTTTCACATTCGGATTCGCACTGGATTAATCAGATTATGAGTGAGGAAAACAGGATCGGAGAGTACTAACGTGCCCAAGAACTGTCGAGTACTGTATGTATCATATTCCATCAGCATCTTCCAGCCTTTTTCACCAGGAGGTGTCTTCTCGGCGTCTTCTTTCAATGCTTGACGAAGTGGCTCAATGTTGGCCTTTACAACCTCATCTGGTCCAACCTCGAGAAGCCTGAGAAATGTTTAGAATTGATTCCGAAAATTAATAAATATCATTTCTGAGGTAACTTACTTATGGTCGATACTTCCATCAATATTAAGTTGAAACGGGTCAACAGTGCCGGCGGATGTCTGAACATTCTGATAAGAAGCACCCCAAACGATGATGTCATTGTAGCACCAGGGGTTAGTGTTGGGTTCGTTAGGTGACATGTAGTATGGAATGAGAGAACCATCCGGGGCGTTGGGGTTCGTCTTCAGGTCCGTCTTTTCCATGCCAAGCCTGCCAAAGAGCTCGAATGTGCTGGACACCATAAGCTATCAAGTGACACGCACCAGAAGAAACTGACTTACCGCTTCATGACTGGGTTGTCGGGGAATCGCATGGCGCCAACATCATAGTAGTCATGAGTATCGCGTTGACCACCAAAATTGTAAGTGAACAGGCGACCTCCAACTCGATCTGGCCCAGCCGCTTCATGAATGTCATACTCAAAAGAGAGAGGGATAGAGCCATTCTTCAGCTCGCTATTGAGATAGTCCAAGACTAGACCCGTGAACAGGCCAGCTGCTCCAGCACCGATGACACCGATCTTGATGACCAGAGGCTTTTCGGCCTTATGATCATGAGGAGCGGATGACTGAGGGGGAGGCGCAAGAGGGAGCTCATGCTTCTTGGGGATATGAGGAAGGGAACCTAACTCGGAGGAATCATCACTGTGATCAAGAAGGGCGTTCCAATCCTGTCTAATGGCTGTCTTGATGTGCTGACGAGCCCATTGGTTTCTAATGGATAAGTCTGACTTGAGATTAAGAACAGGCATGATGATGATTGAGGCTATGAGATAAGAGTTCTGGGTATCTTCCGAGGAAATTTGTACTGACAAACTGCAAGAGAGCAATGAAGTGCTGAGGGACGTGAAATATAAAGCATGGCCTTGGCGAGGGCATGACAACCTCATTTCTATCTGAATACATCATCCGCCTCCATTCCTGGGTTTTCAGCTGCCCACGCAATGATGTATACGAATGGGAGATTTCAGTGACACAGATTCACATACGGAGCGCAACCATCACACGCTGTGCCGTGTTCAGCTTGACGCAGGAAAGCAATACTACAACGCTGACATCTGCATAAGGCGACCACGAGTACGTGATCCTCCAATAACTGTTGAGCGGTCGGAAAATTTAGTATTAACGAAACCTAAGTCCCCCGCCATACCTCCGCATTTCGATGCAGTTTATCCCATAGAGGCAAAGACTGACTCCTTTCTTTAGCTGAAGTCTCGTACGGCTTTAGGAATGTGACGGCCGGCCCGTGTTGGAGCAACATGAGAAATGGAAAAGGCGGGGGTGGCACAAGCTATAGTAAACCATTAACGACACTAACGGAAATTGTGAATGACGATCGCTGATGGGAATGTGACTTGGGCTTGGAATTCTCAGTCGTGGATACCTTCGGTGGCGCCTGGGCAAGACGTTTGCCCCTCTTGCTTGAGCCTAAGGCGTGGATGTGTCTGGCCTCAATTTGGCGCATGCAAATTTGAACGCATAGGTCAAAAGACATGAACTGGAATGATATATCATATTCTCGGTGATGCAGTAGTTACTCAATGCCTGAGAACTGTGAGAAAGGTCTACTTTCGTCACCTGTCGAAGAAGTGCAAATTTCTGAAATTACTCATGCCATCGGGCTAAGATCAAGAGAAATTGTCAAGAAATAAGATGTTGTATTGGAGATCAAGTTTCTATGGATGACGGCGGCCTATAAGGTTAAGCTTTAGGCTGCAAACACAGATAATGACAAGTTTAAACCTGCTATATCGGGCCAAAAAGCCACTGGGCGCCCACAGCAAAGCTACACATCCTCCGTAGATAGTCCCAGCTATTTGGGACATATCACTATCTAATGAGATACAAGAACTTGAGATAGCTTGTGACGAATAGTTGGCGCCAGAGTTCCAACTGTCACATGAGGCCATGAAAGACCATTGAAGTCAAGGGCAACATTCTGAGAGTACTGAATCTGGATGTACTCAATGTTGACTGTCTTGGCAGCAGGAACGTCAATGTCAACTAGGAACCTGGGGACGGCATCACGTGGACCGTGAGAGGCAGGAGAAACAGTCTTCTTGTCTGCGCCCTTGCAAGCAGGAAGGTTGATTTGGGTTCGAACTCTGGAGAGCCAGTACTGGGCCGTGACTCTGACAGCATTCGCATTGCCGCTTCGGGCTGCGACTGAAGCAGAGGTGACACCAGCGTCGGCACCGATGAGGAAACCGATGTTGCTGGTTCCGCCACCAAGATTGGGGTTCTGAGCCTCTGAGGATACCTCAAAGGTTGTGTTCTCAATAATGTTCTTTCCGATATTGGCGTTACGGAGGATAGTGTTAGGATCTGTCAAGATAGCCTGCGTGATGGTACCAGCCTTGTCAAAGCTTGTAAGATCCTGGGGAAGACGGTGCGTATTCTTGTTGGTGAGAGTCTGACTCCTGAACGGAATCTTCGTTCCATTGGCAATAAGAATAGGGGTGATGTCAACTGGCGAGAAGACAGGTGCGCCCTTGGCAGTGATAGTTGCCGTGAAAGACTGGGCGTTGATGGAAGTTCCATGAGGAATAGAAGCCATGCGGGACAAAGAAGCTGCGAGAACAGGCATCTGCTCACTGGCGGGAACGTGCATCCACAGACCAGGCTCAAAGTGGATCACGGGCTGCTGCTTTGGGGGCTTCACCATCTCGGTGATATCGGCAATTGTTTGGGTGTATGGCACACCGTTGAGCATGATATCAGCCTGAGTGTCAAGGCCACGGTTAGGGACATCATCAAGACGTCCTTTAGCAAAGGCTAGGGACTCAGATGTAAGGTTGAGCTGGAGGATGTTGTCATTGGGGTCCTCAGATGGGGGAAGAATAGGGAGAGGTGTAGGAGTGGTTGTTCTTTTTCTAAGTTAGCGTACATCTCTACTGGTCTTCTAGGTACTTTACATACCCATTGGGGCGGAAAATGGTATTAAAGCCGAATCCGCTGTAGGTTCCAAAGAAGTGTGCCAGAACATCAAGCTGGGACATGGCAACATCGCCACCAGCGGGGTCAACACTGGGGAAGCCATTGATGGGGACCAGATTCTCTTGGTCCTCTGGCTGAATGGGGTCAAGAACGGTAGGACCGAACTTGAAGTCATCACCCAAATCCATGGGGACAACGGGAGCAGTAGGGAGCATCATTGTGTCGGTGTTGATGATGTTGCAAGAGATTTGTGTGGCTAGAATTTGCGACAACTGCACCGGTATCTCGATGACCTTGATTATTTATATCTTCTTTACGGACTATGAGCTTGGGTCATTATCAGCCCTAAGAGAGGGGGTTCCCTCCATCGACGAGCGGCTGAGGTTGAAAGGGTCTGGAGCTTACTCCTTGCTGACCAGTAATAAGACATACGTTATAATCCAAAAGAACTTCAGTATGATTGGCTCCCAATCATCCATCGTTCAAACAGCAAACATGTTAACGCCATCACATGGGATAGTCTCAAACCCATCCATCCGTCTCTTGACGGACGTCGCATTCCTCGTCCTCTATTCCCAAGTACCGGGCCGTACCTAGCCTTCGAAACCCATCTTTGAGCCAGGCAATGGGCACTAAAATATCTTAGCTGCAAAACCAATCTCACTACCCTGAATGGAATGCGCGTGGTCTAGACCGGGACATGCGGCAGCCCTAAACCTCAACAACTGCACACTTTGAGAAAAGCTGAACTCTGTGGCTCGAGCTATTGATCAGCCATCACTAAAATACGGTAGTCCTTAGACCGGTTGTTCTCCCTTGCGTAAGCCACCTGGAGCGGCACAGTTCTGCCGTGCGTGAGCGAGCACCGTTTAGTGTGAATAGCTTGTTACTGCATTCGGTGAACCATCGTGTTTAGAGGCCGCTTATCACAGAGTAGCTGAACGTTATTCTCCAAAAGAGAAATCCCTCGAACTTTAATTGCATTTCCAAGGGATAGTCTCAGAATTCGCCATTTACCGTTACTGTCTCACCTTTCTTTTCGCCACTCAATCACCATATCAACGCCATGTTTCTGTTTCCCCTCCTCTGTCCAGCCTCCTATAGTGCATGCTGAAAACCCTGCTGCAAACGGTATTGGACACGCGTAATATTCTCGCGATCTCCGTCCCGCTGCCACAACCTTGGCGTCAATAATCGTAGTGCGACTGAGCTTATGTCTCATGCAAGCCATGGCCTCCGCAAACAGTCTCGAAGTGTCTCTTTCCCCCGCACTGGCGCAGAGCTATCCGTAAAATGTCGGAAGTCGGACCCCGTGGTCGGTTGAAACATGCCTAAAAAGTGGCTGGCTGAATACGGTTCTGATAATGAACGACGATTGCTTATTGGCTGAGAAAGGTGTTTGTACTACCAACCAATCTTACACGCATGTGCGGTACAGTCAGTCTTACGTGTACCTACGTCGTATACGTGAAATTACAGTCAGAATTCACATGATCCTCACTTTACAAGTGCCGATGTTTCACAGTATTACTCTAGCGAGAAACGAAAACCAGGTTAGAGGATTCACTTACAACATCAGTTCAATAGCTCCATTGGTTGCCTATTCAGAAATGATCCCTGGTACCAAGCTCAGCCGCATCCCCAACCATTGCAGCCAATACGCATGTCTCAGCATCTTAGGAATGATAGACCACCAATCTCTAGTGCGAACCGTCCGCAAATGTGCTCAATAAGTCGAAAACCAATGTGATCAGCCGCAGGCTGTTTAGCCCTGCGGCCAGCATCACCCCTCTTGGATCTTGGCGGGCAAGAAGAATATAAGGGACGTGTAAAGCCACAATTCTTCTGCCAATCACCACAAACTCAACCCTCATCACATTCATCATGTTCAAGATCAAAGATTTCCAAGGGATGCAATACTCCCGAGACACTTCTTCTCAATTTGGCCAAAAAGATTACAAGTTCTTTAACCAGCAATATGCTACCACCTCTTACCAGACAGAGCATGACATGAACCCAGCTCTGATTGTTCAGCCTAAGGAAGATGAAGATGTCATCAAGGCTGTTCAATGGGCGAGGGACAACAAGGTCAGCGTCGCTGTTAGGTCGGGTGGTCATCAGTATTCTGGTGCCTCTTCCACCGGTGGCAAGAACATCCAGATTGATCTCACCAACACTTACAAGGACATGATGGTCCTGGAAGAAGACGGAGTTCCTGATGACAGAGCTCTGGTGCTGGCTGGTGTGAGTAACAGACTGCAAGACTTTAACGACTACCTTCGTTCGGTCAACCTATTCGTGCCGCATGGACAATGTGCCTAGTGAGTCTACTATGCAGGCTACTGCGAACTAACGAAGCTAATTTCCCTCAGTGTCTGCACCGGTGGCCACGGCCAAACCGGTGGCTATGGTCAACTCGGTCGTAGTTTTGGTCTTTTTGGCGACCACATTATCAAGATCCGTCTGATTGATCACAACGGCTCCATTCAGAACGTCACCAAGCAAAGTGATTCTGAGCTCTTCTATGCCATCCTCGGTGGCAGCCCGGGCAATTTCGGCATTATCACTCATTACACTGTTGAGGTTTATCGCGCCTCCAGCTACATGGGAACTGTCGCTGGTCCTAACGGCTTTAAGGTAGGAAAAGCTACCAGTTGGTTGCGAAATTACGCTAACAGTCTCAGGGACCTCACGGCTTGAAGGGCCTGTGGATCTATGAGCCCAAGGTACTTAGCCGTCTGCTCGGCTTCATCGCCAAGATGTCTGACGAGGGTACTGCCCCACGAGGCTACGATCTTTGCTGCAGTGTTCTCAGCACAGACTTCCCCGTTACCATGCTGTTCCCTTCGCTCCGAGATGACACCATCTGGAAGAAGATTCAGCAGAAGATCAAGACGGCCTTAGCTAAGGATGTTCTTGATCTGCTCAATGGTAGCTTCCCTGCTATTATAGTCCTCTATGCCCAATGGTGTCCTACCAACAAGACCGACAAGTACGACTCTACCGTAGACAACTGGTTCAAGCAGTTCAGAGATCTCCAGAATGACTGGAGCAACCACACTCTTTTGATCAATGAGTTTGATGAGGGCATGGACACCATGACCGGAAAGTGGATTTTCCCCAAGCGACGAGAGTTTGAGCTCCCCTATGTCAAGCGTACCTACGCTACAAAGTCGCAGACTCTTCAGAAGGACGGTTGGGTTGATGCTGTAGTCAAGCGTCTGGACTTGATCTACAATCCTCACCAGAAGCTTGACAACGACAAGACCGACAAGGAAGGAGAAGTATACGATCACTGTAAGCTCTCAGTGCAGATCCAATGCTTCGGCGGTAAGAACTCGCGCTTCTTGCTCAACAAGGACAACGGAACGTCCTATAGTTGGCGAGACTCCACTGTTGTCCAAACACTAGACTGTTTCCACGACCCTGGAGCCAAGTATAGGGAATATGCCCTCGGCTGGCAGAAGACCAACGATACTATCATGATTGGACCCAAGAGTCCTTTCAGCAAGCAGGATCGTCGTGTGCTCTGGGGTTCCTGGGGAGACTGGGATATGAGTAAGCCTGAGATTTGGCAAGCATACTACGAGGATGCGGACAAGTATAAGAGGCTTGGCAAGGCTAGGGCTAAGGCTGACCCGAACGGAACCTTCACGGCCAACCCATTTGCTGTCACTGCTGTTCGCGATGGTACGAAATAGTAAATTCCACGCGAATCGGCAAAGAAATAAAGATTGTAATGGAAGTCTATACATTTGTCGCGTCGTCACTGCCTCTATGCATTCTGTAAGGTGCCTTTACCTAACCATTGCCTTGCCTCATCCGTCAGTACTCTGCTGTGGCCGCCAAAATTGTAACACGGAAGCAAGGTCTCTTAATGACCCACGCAAGTGCATGGATATTGGTAATCTTGATGGAATGGCGCCATAATTGTTCCGGCCCCATAGCATACACGGCAAGGGCACTGTGTTTGTCCATATGTCTGCTGGTATGCGTAGCAATTCGCTGTGTGGCCACCAGGAGGGCAATGATGCCAAGTCCGCGGACACTGCACTCCTGCCTGCCAGTAATGCCGATGCGTGTATGTCCCCGCACCGTGGCAGATTGAGCAATCTTGTTGAGGCGGCATTTGCACTTCGTGAGAACGAGGGGTATGTCTGTTCTCTTTGATGGTTATGTTTATCAAATAAGGCCCAGTGAAAGTGAGAGGGGTTAAGACTGCTGGCTTGTGTTTATAGGACTAGGTCTCAAGGAACAATGTTGATCAGAAGTTTACAAGAGAGAAATCCGGTTTTATGTACCAAGAGCAAGTCGGTGAATCAGTGATGTATGCTTGGATTTGATCATACCTTCAATCTCGGATTGTGAGGACGACTCGGAGCTGTGAATCAGCAGCATCAATTCAGAACAATGTGCTATCCTCACTCGGCATACATCAATCAAACAGACAGGATCTACTGCGGACAAGTTCACTGTCAGATCGTAATGTGGTATTATTGGCTTTGCACAAGATATCGATACTTGTATGTCATGACAAGTTCAAAAAACATCCAGAACTTAAGAGTAGCATCCGTTCCCTGAAAACTTTACCCTGCCTTTGAGCTTCCGTAGCAGTTGATCATCGCGGAGACCAGAACAGTACAAGGATCTTTAAAGCGCCACGAGGCGCGTAGTATACTATAAGAACTAGTTACGTCATTTTCAGATCGAGATATCATTTTTGTAGGCTCGGCCAATGCCTTTGATTCCTCGTTCCTTGGACCAAAAGATGGGCTAAAGATGAGTCACCGGGAACCTCGGAAACCGTCAAGTGGACCCTGATTCGAGTATAAGAATGCCCAGGCCTGACCTAAAAACCGAGGTTTTAGCTAAACAGACTCCGGCTTGGTTCAAATTGCTACCGAAAAAATGTCATCACCCATCGCATCCGCTCACCTTCGCGTGGCCCGCCCAACAAACAACATCGATGCACTGCTGCCCTTCTACGTCGACGGCTTAGGATTCAATAAGATCGGCGAATTTCGTGACCATGACGGTTTCGATGGTCTAATGCTTGGTCATGAGGGCGCAGGCTATCATCTTGAGTTTACAGCGAAGCGCGGGCATGACGCCGGTAGATCACCCACTCAAGACAATCTCATGATCTTCTACCTGCCTGAGAAAGAAAAGTTCGATGACGCAGTTGCGCGAATGGAGAAAGCGGGCATTGTTTCCGTCACAAGCTTTAATCCGTATTGGGATCAGTCCGGGAAGACTTTTGAGGACGCTGATGGGTATCGAGTGGTGTTGGCAAATATGAGCTGGAATTTGTGAGGCGATAAGTGACCCGTCTCACAAGTGGTAAAATAGAGGCTATGTCGTCTTCAACAATAGCGACAGAGCTTCACCTTCGCATCACTTGTTTGACCTTGTAGACCAGCTACGATAATTCTAATATACACAAGAAAGAAGGTCTCATCAAAACCCATCCCCAGCATATTTTTGACATTTATCCAATGGGGTATCAGCTACTTGATAAGAGCTTTTCCCACTCAACTTCCTAGTTTACAACCAAGTGGTGCTTGCGACCCTTATGCTTGCGGCTCTTCGGCCTCCTTGCACGACATCCCTTTCCTGGCTCTTCTGTAATTCGAGGGATTGCCGGAGCAGTTTTCGTAGAAGGACTATTGGAGCTTGCGGCAGCTGGCTTTACGGTGACGGTTTCGGCGCCCTCATCAGCTGTTGCAGTCTTCGATCCAGAGGCAGTATGGACTGTCGCTGGAGTTGTTGATGTTGGCCCACTCTCTGACGTCGTTGCAGTTGATTCAGGGCTAACGGTGGAGGACTTAACGGCTTGGATGTCAGATTCGTCCAGATGATGGAGAAGAGAGCCCCATCCAAGTCCATCATAGTGGCCGGAACCTTCTCCCCAGGAACCAGCCCCGCCCTCGAATCCTCCGAAGAATTCCAAGGAGTTGTTTAGGTATGCTTTTGTCCAAGGAGCGTCAAGACCTTTGATGTTGACGTAATGACTATAGAGCAGCTCCCAAGCCGGTCGAACCGCACCGCGAGAGGCTTCGCTGATGACATCGAAGGAGACTATGCCGTTTGTGTAGGGCTCGAATGGTACATCGTTTCCAAGATTGTATCGAGCAAAGTACTCGGCTCTGCATACAGAAGTTAGTTCAAAAGACCTGATCATAGCGAGTAGAATAGTAATGGGCTCACGAACCCAAGTAGAATACGGCTGTTATTATAGGCAAAGAGATCTTCGCCCTGATTCCATGCCTGCTGTCCAATGGCACCCAGCACCTGGAAGTTCATCGCAGAATGGCCTTGGTCCCGACCAGACTCTTGCCCTTGGCCAATTGCTTTGCCAGTACCAGGTTCCCTAACAATGTTTGAGATGCCGTTATTGATAGCACCATTGCCCTCACCGTGCTTGAAGTAGTCAACGGCAAAGTCCCACGTGGTTTGGTTGTCGGTAAGGACTGCGATAGCCATAGCAGAAGCAATGTTGCACTGTTCCCAGTTGGCAAAGAAATGCTTGACATTGTGCTCTGACCCCAGGACGTGGTTGAGGAAATCGAGATTCATCGGCAAGAATATTTTGTTGAACATGCTAATGACCTTCGATAGCCCGTTCTTTGCAAATGGCTGGTAGTCGCGGAGAAGCTCTGCGGCGTTAGCAAGCTCGTAGCCTTGCAATCCTGCGGTAAGGTAGGCATCATCGCCTCCGCTGAGGATCTCTAGAGTATCTGCCCAAGCAACAAGGATCTCTGATGCCGTTTCTGCATACTGGTCTTCTCCACTGACTTTCCAGCGCAAAGCAAGGTTGAAAGCAGCAGCTGCGTCGTGCCATAGGACCTCCCCATTTTGGCCTCTGTTCACTTCTTTGACTGCATTGTTCTTATAGTCAGCGCTGGAAAATTGAATGCTTGTCAGCTTATTCCACGACGCGGTCCAAGGCTCTTTTTTCTCCGCGAGTTTGCTTTTGATGCGAGTGATATCGGTGTCGGCGACTAGCAGACCGGGATGAGTGAAAGCGTAGGAAAGAGGGAAAAGAAAAGAAAACAAGATGGTGTAAATGAGTGTCATAATGAATGTAAATTGTTAACGAGCGTGGCTCTTAGTAAATAGGAGAAAGAATGAATGAATGTACAGAAGCCGATATGTCAAAGAAAGCATATCGGAAACACTTTTATCGATTTCGTGCTCTATAATCATCCCACAATAAGCGCCTGGTCAGGAGAATCAGGCCAAAAGTCTAAACCCGAAGACCTGAAGCCGCTCCAATCAATCCTGGCCTCGATGAGGTGGTCATTTAACTATACGGCCCTGAAACCGCGCTACAGCTCAAATAGAATCCTTTATTTCTCGAGGCGGGGAAATCCTTATCCTGAAACCACTAACACCCGCGTATATGTAAGATCTTCAAGAACATTCTGCAAACAAAGGAGCAATTTAGTAAAAGACGTGATTGAAGGTTTGCAGGGAGAACAAATATGGCACGATTATCCATTTACTATCGGCTTTCAGAGACTAATTCTCGGGCAAAGCGACCAGGTCCTGGCAGCATGGGTTGGGCTCCTCGTGTAGACCCCTGCTGTGTAGATGCCCCAGTCCATCGGCGATCAAGCGAATACCACGGCCATGGTAGACCAAGTCCTGTTATATACCGGCCGGTTCCCATGCCCTTATATCACGTACAGTGTGATGACTTTGTAATCTATCTAGACTGCTGTAAGCGAAGGTGCTATGGATTGAACTACTAGCTAGAGTTTTGAAGTCTATGTCGGATGTTTCGGAGGAAGAATGTGCCATCTAATTAGTCATTATGTTGAATTTTGGCTCGATTACACAGTACGCGCAATTATGTACATTATATAGTTAAGTTCACTGATCAATGAATTATGATAGCTTGCGTGTCCTCTTTGGTTGCTGGCTTTCCCCGCCAGCTACCATCCATGAAGCCATGGAGATAGGCTCCTCCTACTAACTGGCGATGGTGATCCGCATGTGGATCAGACTCTCCCTTGTGCCTAAATATTAAAGGCACCCGTGATCGTGGCACCAACCAGACTCTATCTTCCTCCTGCAGACTCTCCGAACCAAGTCCTATGTACCCCTTTTCCGTTACAAATGGTCGGAGGTACTCCCCATATAGAAACTGCGAGCTAAACTCCGTCGATGAGACAGACTCCGACCCTTCGCTGGTATCAAGCCATTCTGCATTTCGGGGCCAGAACTTATTGAAAGCTTCCTTGAAGTTCGCCCAATTGTTTTCGTCTTCTAAAGACGCCGGCGCTGACTGCACTGTCTCTCTTAGCCATTTTGTGAAACTCGGACCCATTGATGATTTTTTTGGTGCAGGATGTCTGGCCTCTGTATAAGTATTCTTAGTTATCGTTCGCCAGAAAGCCTCCATTCGGCCTTCGCCAGTGACCTGATACTTTTCAGGTAGCATCAATAACATCTTTAAGAGGCGTAGAAACGGTTTAAAACTCAGAATCTCGCGTTTTGACTCTGCAACGAAAGAGATCTTATCGACTTGCATTCCACGGATAGTCATCGTAAGCTCACCCTTGTCGAATGTTGCAGGCCAAAGGGCAAGCTTCTCGTCCCGTGACAAATTCGTGTCGGGCGAAAAGAAGAATGCATCTGCTTGATATATCTTGTATCCTGTGACTCTAAGGCCAAGAGGATATCTTACACTCCAGTCAGGAACCCAGGAGGGGAGGTCTGCGCCGTCTAGCTTTACATTACGAAAGCCCTCTGCGCAAGAAAGTACCAGCAGATCCTCACAGTCCTCGAGAAGCTGTGTAGTGACATCAAGGTATTTCTTTCCAGGGCTGCAATCGCTTCTTTCTGTAGGAGGACATAGTAATGCCGGCAGCTTTTTTTCACCCTGGAGACCTTGAATAAGTCCCAGCAAAGCATAGACTTTGTTCGCGAGGTCTGTGGCCTCGCAGTGACGCGATCTTATCAGCGTGTATAGGAGCACATCAGCCCAGTGCCTTTTTGCCCTGGTTGATTTCGTGGCATCTAGAATCGCCGGCACTCCGTAGTTACGGGACATCTTCAAGCTGCTGGTGGAAGATAGCATTCCCTCGGCCGGTCGACTATCGTAGAACTGCGTCAAGGGGCTCGTTGATATGTTATGTGAGGCCTTCGCAAAGACATCCCAATTTGTTGAGTATACCCCGCAGCGGAGAGTTACACGCTTCGGGAGCACGAGTTCTTGGATGATCCATGATCTGTTCCAGTAGGTACGGTCGAAGATCTTTCCAATGGCCAACCAACGAGCCGTGTCGGTATCGAAATCCTCAAAGCCTGTTCTCCCAGTTGGTATGCCCAAGGACGGGAGAATGCTCCGGTCAGCCACCTTGGCCATGTGATCAAAAGCTTGTTCCGTGTGCGCATCCGAGTCTCCAAGCCATGCAACGACTGAATGTGCTTTTTCGTAGATCTTAGCCATCATGTTACTGACTTGGTAACTCCTCTCGCTGAGATCACCCTGATTTATGGATATCGCGTCGATCCAGAATTCCTCGTGTTTCAGGGTTTCGTCTTCCTTCACCTGTATCAGGAAGTTCAGCAGGTTTCTGGCAACTTTAAGCTCTCCATGGCCAATTCTTATAGGCGCCACAGGCTCGTCTGTATATGACTTAAAAGGTCCTTCGTCAATTGGTGCTCCCCATCTATATGAAAGGGCGTGGTATCATGGTGATTGATCCATGCTAACTACTCTTAGCTTCCACTTTGCTTCAGCGATATCTGAAGCCCAATTGTCGAGTGACACTAGACGCAAGTCACCAGCATCGACCGGAAATTCTGAATAGCTTAGATCCATGGCCCCTGATTTCCAGGAACAAATAGCAATGTTTCGTTGAAGATTACCCTTAGACCTGGAGAAGCGAGTGATTGACAGAAGAGCTACGATAAAAGATTTGGCCATTCCTAGTTCTTATTATCTCTCCCTAGACATTGCGGCTGAAATTTCTCCTCTTTGTGTTACCAGTGATATTTGTCATCTGCTTTCAGCTGGTCTAAACTCCATGACGCGGGATTCGTTGGCGTTCCGTCATTGGCCCTCAAACGAAGGGGGCCTCCGTCTCACTGCCTCAAAGAATCCCAGTCATGTCATTATCATTCTCTTAAATGAGTCGTGAGTCTCGTGGTCCAGGCTTTTCATACTGCTTCTTTCAGTTTACCCTTCTGTAATTGCCTGTCTGCCTTATCAGGCGGCATCTGAACACCTGCCACCAATCTCCCTTCAATGCATCCATGGTCTTTATTCTCACCACTTCTATCATCTTTCCCAATGCCAGATCCTAAATGCTCGTTAAAGTTCACCTTCGAACCTGGTTGGTTTGTTGACTACCCAGTGGTTTCCCACTCACCTTCTGGTTCGAAGCTCACCACTCAGTCAAACCTTGGTTTGCTCAGTGATCGAGAGTGGGCGGGACTTACTGAACACGTCGAGCAATTAAATCACCAGGAGGGCTCGGATTTCTCGCACAAGATCCTGCTCGTTGCGCGACATGGTCACGGTGTCCATAACGATGTGATGGAGGAGGTCGGATCAGAAGAATGGAAGGTATGCGTCTTCCCATTCGTCGAACATGATTGTAGCAAGCTGATAATCCTTAGAACCACTGGTCGAAACTACCTGGGGATGGAAACAGAATTTGGCTTGACGCCGAGCTCGTTGAAAAGGGAATCCAACAAGCTAAAGACCTCGGGAAGCTGTATACTGAGGGTATTCGGCAAGCGGGCTTTCCCGTACCCGATACTATCTATACCAGCCCGCTTATCCGGACTATGAGCTGGAATCCGGCTTCGCCGAAGAAGATATGTTATGGCACGCTGATCGATCAGAGTCGAATGAAGCACATGTTGCCCGTACACAAGAACTCCTTGAGGATGTATGGAGACATGACTCGAGATCCTGTATTGCTTTGACCACTCACTCATTCACCATATCAACTATCCTAGAAGTCATTGGAGGGCCTGAGTTTCGGATGGGCGAAGGCGCTATGGTGGCATTGTTGGTCAAGGGTGAGAAAATTAATGCACAATGAGCTCTTAAAGGGAAATGGTCAAGTAGGAAAAGAGTCTATCATCCTATCATCAGAGTTATGTGTCACGGAATATCATATATAAGCTGTTCCTCCCGATTCCCATAGCCTCTACTGTTGTGACATGTTACCTCCCGTTCTAGGAGCTCTGAGGTTTGTCTCCGCTCCTTCTTGTACAAGACAATATCCCGACCTAGCATTGCCTCTTTCTACACCTAGCGCCCCATTCTTTGAAGCGCCGATAATTGAGGAAGGCTTCATATCAAGCATCACTCCTTCTTCTCGATATGCTTGTATACTAACCAATACACCGACAACTGCTAACGAGATGCTCACCGCGTAAACAGATAATAGCTGGACCTGCTTGTAAACAAATAGTGTAGTCTGTCTTTGCCGACGGCATGGATACCTCGTCGAAGCGCCCCCTTTCCCAGTCCCTGATGGCTTCCCGTTCGACCCCCACGCGACTGTAACAAAGGATGGCTCGGAGAGAAGGGACAGAACAATGTCCTTATAGAGCTTTTGGATACCTTGGCGCAGGTTTGTGATGGGAAGTGGGTTTATCTTGGACCCCAAGGAAGTGAGGAGGATATACGTCGTTGTTACGTTGTTTGCCGTGTTGACAGCTCCCCCAACATATCGTCGGAGTCCCTCGCCAATCACATGATAAGCAGCTGTTCGGCGATACTCTTTAAAGTCTTGAGGGCGTACCTAGTTACTTTCGGGAATCGACTGCTTTTTCGAAGTCTTTCTGGAAGTGTTTTCCGAGACTAGAGTCGTGTTAACAACCTTTCTAACATAGTCGCGGTTTGTTATCTTGTATGACTGAGCACCTCTGACGTAGTCAAATCGGACAGTGTAGTTAACCTCGTAATGCTCACAGCCAAAGATAATGGGCGTATATGCTTTGTCCCAGCTCTTATCCTCCTTATTTTTTGGTTGTGGCTTGTTTATGTCTTTGACGGTTGCATAGCCGACCCAAATGATGGGCTCATTCTTGAAGACACCTAAATTCTTGGGCCGTGCCCCACTATATGTGGTGTAGCTCTCCCTGGCCGCCTTGGAAATGAAAGTATATGACCCTTCTGGCGCAAGAATCGAGGTATTGAAAGGCGCCTCAGCGTCACCAAGCTTCTTCACCTTCGAACCAACACCAAAAGCCAACTCTTCACATTTGTACCCAGGCGCCAGGAAGTCAATAACATACGTGCAGTTCCACCCGTCGGAGCATGCCTCTTCTGCCGACTCGTCTCTCACAAGGGGTTCACGCATGAAGACCGCCTTATTCGAGACAACAGATGTATACACGGAACTCGCCGCATTCAGATAGTCGAAATGCGTCAAGTTGAAGTCTTCAGGCTTCGTGTTCAAACCAGTAGTGTTGAAATACGACACAGATTTGAGTGTCTGACCATGCACAACTGGTCTCTCACGCCAATCAAAGTTGGCCTCATTGTCAAAGTTTAGCGTTCGGACAGATGGACACGACACTAGCTCCTCCGTGACTCCGGCCACGACAGCCAGTGTCTCAGCCGTAAGAACCACCACCAATGATGCGATGAATCCATTTCGAAGGAGATTCAGATGTTGTCATGAAGAGGATTGAAAATGGAGGGGGCTCAAAGTCTTGTATTGATGCTCACAGCCTTATATGAATTTATGCAGGATGCGTCATGCCATGTTACACGGCCCCCAAAAAGTCCCTGTAGTATGACATACAGTCAGCTCTACCTAAAATCTCCGTCTATCTTAATCTATGGGGGGAATCATGTCCAACCATCGTACAATTGCTATGCGACAAAGGAAATAAAAGCATTAGAATAATGGTAATGTGGTTGGTGAAGCTATGCTCGCTCGCTCTATTACATCGAACATGTCCAAGGAAATTAGGGTATCATCGCACGCCAGCCTGAACAAGTCGGCTTTCGGCTGCTGGGTTGTTGAGAAACTTGGGCACAGAGTCCTGGGATCTGTTAGTATGAGGATGCAGAGTGGATGAGGAGTAACGTACAGTGGCCATGAGCTTGAAGACGGCATCTTGTGCAGTCTCCAATAGTGATGTCACCTCCTGCAAGGTATCTGCTACTGTGGCATCGAGTGCCTGGGCCTTGGTCATCCGTTGAGCGAGACTTGATCGGATCTTATGGTTGACGTTGACCTCTCGCGGTGAACCTGGTGCAAGGAAGGTATTGAAGACAACATGTGCTTGAGAAAGAAGCTCGTTCGCTGCATCATCGCCCTTCTTATCCTTCAGCATAGTCTCAAGCATGGCCTTGGAGTCCCGAATGATCTCATCAGCCTGCTCGTAGAATGCAAGACTCTCTTCACAGTAAGTTTCTCGAAGGTTCTCGCGGAACAACAATCGCAGTGTAGGGTCGAGGAGGATCTTTTCAAGCTTGTGTCGGTTACTCTCATTGACGCCGCCCTTTGCTGACGATGAGTCTGTCTTGCCTTGTGATGAGCAGCGACTTGATGAGCTGGTC
The DNA here is from genome assembly GCA_013186785.1 of Fusarium pseudonygamai. Taxonomy (NCBI): domain Eukaryota; kingdom Fungi; phylum Ascomycota; class Sordariomycetes; order Hypocreales; family Nectriaceae; genus Fusarium; species Fusarium pseudonygamai. The sequence continues at coordinate 55,763 of JAAQRH010000101.1, forward strand.
TCGACAAGGTCTTGACCGCGTTGGGAGAGTTGGTAGATGGCGATGGGAGTGGGTTGGAAGAGTTTGCAGGCGGCGAATTGGTTCATGTAGGCCATGTCTGTTGTCACTGACTCGATGAGGTTGTAGTGCACGAAGTGGGTTGCTATGTTGACGGCCTCTCGAAGATCGACGCATGTCGTGTTGTCTCGCAGCCACTCGGCGATGACTTGGCCAGTGCAAGTATCATGGTATGTCTTTCCATTCACTTTGCGTTCTGGTTGGAGTCGGATACCTGCTGCACCCTCTGAATAGGGCCCCTTCTTGCCTCGTCCGTCAACACCGATCAACCGACAGAAGACAACCTCAGTGGTGGCTCGATCAACATGGCACTTATCGGTCTTGACATCTCGTTCCAGATGCAGCAAAGGCCCTGTAATGAGACAGTGCAGCTCACTAAGCTGATCCTGGTAAAGGCCATTTGATTGACAGAACCAGTCAAAGATCATGATACCCTTGGACGTCGGCCTCCATACTCCACCTCTTTGTTGAAACACCTGGTCGGGCTTTCCATCGGCAGACTCGATATATCGGGCATCGACGAATTGCTGACACAGATTTCGGGCTGTGTTCTTGTTCATGGAGAAGGTTGTTGTGGAGGTGGAGACGACGGTGCCCGATGGGTTGCTAGGGTCTGGCATACGATTTGACTGGGTAAGTTTGAGATTGCCGAGGTTGTGGATAGCATCTTCGGCGAGGAATGTGTGTTCGATCTTGATGAAGCGGACGCGATGAGGGATGAGAGGGAGAAGACTGGCGAGGAGGGCGGAGAAGAGGTCCTGAAGATCCTGTTTGCAGTTTGTTAGTGGTGTTGAACAAAAAAGCAAAATGCTGGTGTTATAGCCGGCGTTATGTCCGGGGCCAAGTACCGACCTTTGATTGCGGTCGGTCGTCATTCGACGCGCAGAGCAATCGCGACGACGACTGTGTAATTGTTCCCTTTGACATGCTGGGTACCTGCGTCGAAGCTCGCCTCTGCAGAGTAGTAGAACCTCCTAGGTCAAGCATCACTTCAGCTCTGAAGAAGCAGAAAAAGAATGGATGAAGCAGCACAGCTGAGCGGGCGGTAGCAGGTCCGGGCGACGATGCGATGCGATGGCGGAGCCGGAGATGATAAAGGATTGGAAAGGGGACCTACATTACTCGTGCGGCCGCCGAACGATTCCTCTTTGAGCCAGCGGGTGCAGAGTCTTTTCCTCGTGGGAAGCGGAGAACCACATGGCGAGCCGTCCGACCATGCGACTGACTAGATCTAGATGGAGATTAGACTGTTGATTAATCCACGTGCATACGATGTTGCTAAGTTAGCATGCCATGTTTGCTGCATCTTGCAGCAGAGGCTGCGCGTTTCCTTTAGTCCGCGGAGCAGTGACCGCCACGCCAAGCACTCCTCTCCTCTCCTCCCTGGTGTGCCCTGATAACTCAGCTCAAAACAGCCCAGCCTCGCATGTTATTGTTTTGTTTACTGCAAGGCATAAGCTGCTTCACCTTTGATGCTGCATTGTCACCAAGGGACCAACCTTTGTGGCCATGACCCCTTTCACCGAAGGAACAAGGTTTGCTTCTAGGACCAGTTCAGTCTAGCATCATCTGTCTAGAGCTTGGGAGCATCTTTTCCACCAATCATGCATTTTTTGGAGCCTAAAACAGCTCCATCAATCTAGGAAAATTCTCGAGACACGGGAAAGGTTACCCTTACAGTTGGGTTAAATATGGGACAAAACCTCCCGGCAATTCGGCCTTGCTTTTTTGCTGTGTCGTTTTTTTCTCTAGCTGAAACGCCCTTATCAATTGCAGAATTGCATTGTTGGTGATCTTCACCGATGATCGACATGCATCATTGAAGCGACACCGCCGGCTCCGCTCACCCACTTGGGCTGACGCTGGCTGACCTTGAAGCAAATTGCGCCTGCGGTTCCGCTGCGTGACATGATCCAGCCCCCGAGGCCCCCATGGAAATACGACATGGACATGATCCGAACTTCAACGGACCAGATCTACTGTGGCGCCAACCGACTCGGCCGTGGGATGATGCGCTCCCCTCACCCAACGACTCAGTAAACCATTTGATTTTGAGGCTCAAGGAGGCGCTAAACGAGATAACGCAAATTACGATTCCATGGCGCCAAAAAGTGGTTCCACTTGGGTTCAAGAGCCAACGGGGATCAAGGTGATTCGTCATTCTGGGAGAATGGCTCGCGGGAATTCCGAGATCTCCCTTCGACCGATTCTCCATGATGCACGCATGAATTGGAACAAAGCTTGTTGATGCCGAAGAAATCGACTGTTTCTAGAAAGACCCTTGACTTGGCTCGCTTTTTGACGTGGTGGTTGCATTGCCCGTTTCATCTAAACGCTGCATTGCCGATCGTTCCCTTTCTGTATTTTGGTCTCGCTTATGCTTATGAGCTTCATCAGCAAAAATGTCCACAGACAATGGATCCTGAGACTAGTTCCAGGAACCAACAGTCCGGGTCATTTTGCACTTTTGCTCGCACTAGACCTCATGATCTTTGGTCCTCAGAATCAAATGCATGTCGATCTTCTGCGGATGCCCCAGGTATCCGCTTCAATAGTTTAGAACGGCGGGACAACGGCCTCAACCTACACCATTCTGCGCTACAATGTCACTATCACAAATGATGAGTGGGCGGGAGATGAGATGCAGTGGGTTTAGGTTCCGCTTGTCTGTGCTCAGGGCTGAAAATACCCTGGTAATCTTGTTCAGGAGAATTCATCCACGTGGGAACCCGAAAGTCCGTGACAGCTTTTGCTCTCGGGATGGCATTTACCAGAATGTCGCGATAGCTACACTTTATCTTGTTATCTCCTCAAAGCCACATTTGCGGCTCCTGAAATTCCCGAACACCGACAGTCTATCTTATCACGGATGATCACCGTGAACGCATGATAATGCGGCTCAGGCTGTTTATCTTTGATCGCATGAATTGCATGATCATGAGTCCCGGGTATGTAGATGCCAACCGCGTATTCCCCAGCCTAGCACAAACACCACCAATGAGACGCCAGCGAACACGAAACCGTAACGCCGCCACCAACTCATAATTCTGCAAGCTAAACAAGTCACAATTCGGCAGTTGCTAGAACGTTCATAAGACTGCTCATTGGCACTGACTCATGATTCCCTGACAGTCTGTGGCCCGATAGCTGGGCTAGCTGATTGTTAGTTCCAATTTTCCACGTGGCCGACACGTTTCGCGCGTGAGACCCGTGCTAACTCTCGTGATTTCGCAAACTTGTGCAACTCTGGCAAGATGCAATCGTTCTCGTAATCTGTCTACTTGACCCATAGTTATCAGTAGTCATTGAGAGCAATATAGCTACTCACTCAGGGGCTCACTTCATACCGATCTTCGGAATCTCCGCGACTGAGACTGACGGAGGGAGTAACAAGAGGCTGACGAGTGCACACTGAAGCATCCTTATTCTACACGATCGACACGGTCTGCTAGCTTCCACCGATAGCACTGCTACTCCAGGTTACGCAAGCTACATGCTCTGTATCCGTTGTACAGAAGCGGTTGACACGTATTTCTGCGCTTATCATTTCTCTGAGATAGAAAAAAGTCTTTTGACCAACAGTACCATTGACCACATCCTCAGCAAGATGGGGGAATTCTAGCTATCAAGACGCCTGCATGAGCTAAACATGCAGCATGTGGACAACTGGGTATGTCCTGTGCCTATTGGTCTCAGCGTCGACCTGCATGGAAGATGGCTTGCTCACGGACGACGGATGCCGGCTTCTATCTTACCCGGGCTGGGGCCTGAGCCAGGAATTAGTCCTCCACTGTGATTCTGCTGTTAGTTGGCTTGACCTTGCGAAGTGGTTTGACTGCTTTACCTATTCATTCAGGTAGACTTGATGCATGCTACAGCTCGCAGCCCGTTGGATCTTTGTCAACCAACTTCTATCGTGAGGAGTACTGGGCTATGAGGTTTGAAAGGCTGCTATTACAGACTGAATGACTGTAGATATTAGAGGATAAGTAATTAAAGATTACAATTTCCTTATACATGGCAGTCAGGGCTCTCGGGAACGCAAGACATTAGAATCAAAGCTTACTCGGGATCACAACTAGCTATATAAAGCATATTCATCAGAGCCCTCACAACCAATCATAAGTCGTTGCGGGCGAATGGTTTAGTGGTATAATACTCCCTTAGCATAATTCATACGATTAATCTGGGAGTGGTCCAGGGTTCGATTCCCTGTTCGTCCAAAATAGGTGGTTCATTTCCACTGTTATCCGCTTCTTTTTGCATTTTTGCCAATTGGCAATCACAAACTATCTGAAGATAAGGTGAAGTTTCTTAATTCAAAGCTGGACCGAGTGAAGCCTGTGCTGTGATTGAGCATGTGGCATATCGCTTCCTACTTGAAGTATAATTTCTCCGTGCTCCCGGGTAGGCCGTTTTATCCTAACATTATCTAGACACAGGAGGAATTCTCTCCAGTACTCCGAGACCTTGCGTATAATAGTCAGCCGTAATAGATACTCTAGGTTATTGAGAAATGTATTTTGTCTTTTGCCCTGCGCTACCTTTATGATCAATTGCAGTTTCTCAATGTCGTGTTTGGTGTCCAAGCTCAAGTCCAGTTGAAGTTGACGCGAAACCTCACGATTGGAGCGCATCAAGTTTTAAGCTTACAATTAAGACTGCCAGGGGCCAACCCAATAGAATAACTTCACCATTTCCACGGTATCATTCCGCGAACTTGATATACCTGAAGCTACGTCACAAACAGGCAAAAGATCACCCCCAAAGTCCGTATTCTTCTCTGCCAAACCAAGGTCTAAGCCATTTTCGGAGCTACGCTCTCCGTCGACCCAATCAAGCAAAAGCGCGTCGAGTTATTCCCCGCACAAAAACATGTTCACGCGGGGACCCCACAAACCGCGACGAGCAGGGGGATCAACGGCTTATTATCCTAGAACAGGAGGTCATGACACCATGCAAGATTTACCGCGCCATTGAGATGCCGCCGCTGCAGAGAAACTTCGTGACATCGTGACCTGCATGGTCGGTAGATATCCTGAACTTGATCGCCAAGACTATGGGTGACGAGCTGAGGGAACGGCCGAGGTAGGAATGTGAATATGTGAATTGCTATAAGAAGTGCTGAGGATCGCTAGAAACGAGGAAAGAGACAGTAGCACCCTCGTCTGCACATCACAGCAATCATGCGCTTCCAATCTCTTCTCTGGGGAGGACTCTTGAGTCTCTCTGCAGTCCTCGCTGCTCCCACTGCAAACCAAGAGCCTCCTACACCTGTTAAGCGTGCCGTTCCTACCTCGACATTTTCCAACAATGTCATCTTCTCTCCTCCTTCCAACGCTGGCTGGACCGACCCTCGCGTTCTCTACGCTCGCTCTATCCAGCTCTCTGACGGTTCCTTGCTGGCAACCTGGGAGAACTACTCCCCAGAGCCCCCGCTGGTTTACTTCCCCATCTACCGTTCTACAGACGGTGGTGTAAAGTGGACTCAGATCGGAAAGGTCCAGGATACAGTTAACAACTGGGGATTGAGATACCAGCCAGACCTGTATGAGCTCCCAAGAGCAATTGGAAAGTATCCTAAGGGAACTATCCTTTGCACAGGAAACAGCATTCCTACCGATCTGAGCAAGACCAAGATTGATGTCTATGCTAGCACTGATGGTGGAAAGACTTGGAAGTTTGCTAGCAGCATTGCGTCAGGCGGCGAAGCTCGTCCCAACAACGGTCTCACACCAGTCTGGGAGCCTCACATGATGTAAAGACCCCTTCCTGAACTCCTCACAGAATTTGTACTAACTTGAAACCAGGGTTTATCAGGACAAGCTCGTTTGCTACTACGCTGATCAGCGTGATCCCAAGCACGGCCAGAAGCTCTCTCACCAAACCACTACTGATCTCGTCAACTGGTCTTCCCTCGTCAATGACGTTGCTGATAGCAACTACAACGCCCGTCCCGGTATGCCAGGAATCACCCTCCTCCCCAACGGCCAGTACATCTTTGTCTACGAGACCTGCGGTACCCAAGGCTGCAGAATCTTCTACCGTCTTACCTCCAACCCTCTCAACATCCTCGCAGCCAAGGAGTATGCTCTGGTTAGCAACAAGGGCACCCGTCCCGTCAGCTCTCCTACCGTTGTCTGGAGTTCGGTCGGAGGAGCCAATGGAAGCATCATCGTCAGTGCTGGAAGCCAGTCTCAGATCTTTGTCAACAAGAATCTCGGTGCTGAGAACTCCTGGGTCGAGTTTGCTACCCCTCAGCCTAATGCGTATACTCGTGGACTTATGGTGTTCAAGGAGAACGACAACTTCTTGGCTATTATTGGAGGCGGGTGGTTGCCCCCAAGCAGCACCAACCAAGTTAGCCTGAGCGTTATTGACTTGAAGAAGACCGGACTGTAGAATATTGCGTTTAACTATAGAACCATCAAATAGCTTGCCCACTCTTCTCGCTGATCCGCTCCTTGTGACTTGGCTGTAGTCCCTCTATAATTATCCTCTTTGCTTCCTCCTCTTTGTCGTATAGAGGAACCTTTTCAGTGATGCCAGTGTCATATTTCATCCTGCTCTCAACAGTGTGACTCAGCCATTCAAAACCCTGAAACAACCCTTCACCAGTCTTGAGGCTCGATCCAAATACAGCCTGTAGCTTTGTTAGTTCATGCCGCACTAGTCTTTTGAGTCACTCACATGTGGCGTATTTACTAAAGGAGACGAGGAATCATCTACATAGAATCCTCTTATCTGCTCTGATGGACGAGCGTTCTGTGGAATACATCAGCGTAAAGTCTTGTTACGAGGTCAAGCCACATACGCTCTTATCTTGCTTGTTTGCTAGGATCAACACGGGGATGCCAATGCGCAATCCGTCTTGGTGGCTTATAGCCCTGAAAAGCTCTTCTCTTGCTTCTATGAGGCGCTCGTGATTAGCCGAGTCGTCGACCCACACAAGTGCATCGCAGTGATTCATGAACGATCTCTCCATTCTGTAGTATGCTTCAGGCCTGCCACCACCGAGATCAATGGTTTGGAAAGTGACATTCCCGCATCTATAGACTTCAACTTGATGGCCAATTAGGCCTACGACGGCAGATATATCTTTTTCATTGGTCACCAAATGAGAGCGCAAGAGAGTAGACTTGCCAGCATCGTCAAGCCCGCTAAGGAGGATGCGGCGATGGCCTGGAAGGGTACTGAATAAGCTTGTGATGGACGTGGCAGAGGATGGCCTCAAGAGACCAATTGAGGCGAGAAATTCGCGGGCGTAAATGATCATATTTCGCATGATTGTAGCAAACAAATGGCTTGAGCCTGCCAAAACATGACTCACAATGTTAGAGGCTTATATGAGTTCTCAAATAGCTGCCTAGAGGAATGGGCCAGGGATTGCGGATACTAAACACGTAGCGTTTAGGAAGCGACCACTCAAAGTCGAAAAAGCCGAAGTTCTGAAAGAAGCAGACAGATTTCATGATTGAATTTTGTGATTTGTCTCAAATCACCATCTTCTCGATTCACACAAGGGGAGCAGTCAAAACAAACAATGACTGGGTATGAAGGGTGAACATTCAATGCCAAACTCACTTGCCGCAGTCAAAACAGCAAAAGTTGGAAGAATCAATCTTTTCCGAGGATTCGCGAAAGTCAATGCAGGCAACATGTAACATGAGTCGAAGTGAATCATTTCAGTGAGTGACTCATGAGGGCTTCACTTTTGGTGGCGGGGCGATTGCTTATGACGAAATCTCATGATTACTCAGCCATTTTGTCTTCTGCCCCGCTCTACTAAAATACTCAACGACCTCACTCATCTCGAAGATCAATCACGAACTTACTCTAACAATCACCACCTTCCGAGACTGAGCCACATCTCGTCATCATGTTCAAGCGAAAACCCGACATCAGAAACCTTGCGCCTTTGCGCTCCTCAGATCGGCGAAAGCTCGCCGATCAAATCATCCGCGATTATCAAGTCTCTATCACAGGGTCCGGCGACGATGCGTCATCAGGGACACAATCACAAACGGCACTGCGTAACTCACTTCTACCAGAGTCGACTTCCTCAGCTCGTTTCACCACACCAACTGAGCAAGGAACCGTGTACATTGGTGCACATCCCGATCAAGATGAGAGAGTCCTCTGGTTCCAGACGGGGAAGAATCCGCGCCTGATACCAACCGTGTACACTTTGTGGCGCAACCCTAATCTCATTCCACTTCTACATACGCCCGATTTTGTCGTTGAGGAGAAGTTGAAGCATGGCGCCGACTTGATGGTTCCAGGGCTGGTGAAAGCCAGAGCCACCAGCTGGGATGCACGAGCGAGCACTGGCGCTGTTGTGGCTGTCGCGGGAATGCAGAATGATACAGTACCTGTCTGGGTTGGAACATGTCAAATAGATGTGCGAAATCTGCCAGATGACGTCCGAGGTCAGAAGGGTGCGGCTATCAAAGCCCTTCACTGGGTTGGTGATGAGTGCTGGAGTTGGAAGCAACTTGGCAGTGGCGGAATCGACCCGCCTTCAAGCTTGGAGGGTTGGGCAGGACTAGCAGCAGGGTTGGCTACTCAAGCTAACAAACTGTCGCTGGAGGAAGAGAACCAACCAACAGAGTCGGTGCCGACCGCTCAAGGCTCACAAGCCGATGAGGCTCAAGAAGGTGATGAGGTCGAGGAGGAACACGAACCGACGACCAAAGAAATCGACGACACGTTCCATCAAGCCTTTCTTTTCGCAGTCCACAAAGCCAAAGAGTCTGGCTCCCCGCCACATTTCGGCTTACAGTTCCCTCTTCAGCCGTCTTTCATAATTGCAAGCATGGTTCAGCCCAACCTCCGATACCAAAACCCAAAGTACTACAACATCAAGAAGACGTCATGGAAGAACGCCAAAAAGTTCATCAAACATCTTGATAAAGAAAAAATCGTAAAGTCCAAGGACAGAAATGGTGGAGAGACCGTTATTCTAGACATTGACTTTGATGATCGGCAGGTGTTGGGTTTCCGGCCATATCGATTGCCGGCACCGAAGACTACCGGTGGAGATGCTTCAACGTCAGATGCCGGACAAGCCTCAGGATCGGGCTCATCTGCAGGGCAGAAGATCAATATCCAGATGGTCTATCGCGTATCTTCAAAGCTCGTACCGACACTTCTCCCCTCCAAGACGGACTTCTACACCTCGCAGGAGATCTCAGCAGCTATCAAGTCGTACATTGACCAGCATCCAGAATTAGGTGGCCAAGGTAACTCCAGCGTCAAACTCAACCCGTTTCTCGCCAACGACATCCTGGGCAACAAACCATCTGATGAAGACGTCAGCTTCCTTGCCGCAGGAAGGATACCTCGAAGTACTCTTCAAAAGCGAGTGATTGAGGATACCCATCTCTGCCAACCCTTTCACATCATCTCACACGGCGCTCCCTCACCTGACCAAAAGCCAAAGTCTGGATTACCGCCTCGGATCCTGATAACAATCGAGAAGCGAACCGGTACAAAAGTCGTCACCAAGATTTCCAATCTGGAGCCCTTCTTCATCGACCCTCAGGTCCTTGCACCGGAGTTACAGAAGAAGTGTGCGGGTTCTGCGAGCGTAGGCCAAGTTGCTGGTGCGAAGCCTGGATCAATGGAAGTTGTCGTTCAAGGCGATCAAAGAAAGATCCTCGCCAAGGATATTTTGGCGAGCAAGGGTATTGATGCGAAGTGGGTGGATGTTGTGGATAAGACGAAGCCCAAGAAGAAGAAGTAGAATATGACGAAGATAGTAACTAGAAAGCATCACAAATATATTTAAACCCAACCCTAAAACTCTCCTACTCCTGTGATTTAAACATCACCAAAGCGTTCTATGATGATAACGAGAGTGAAAGTCAACAATGCCAAACAAATTGAAACCGCATCGTAACTTTGCAATATTCACACGGAGCCGAGGTCCTCGCCCCCCCCTAATAAGCTGCCAGTCTTGGTCTCAAGATAAAGCCTGGCTCAAGAGGAACGCGGTTGAGGTCGTTGATCGACACGTTATAAAGAGGCACAGGCCGCTCGCGACGTGCCCGCATGAAAGCTCCTGGGTGTTGCGACCCAGCCTCAGTTGAGCCCAGGCTCAGTAGCCCACGAGATCGCCTCGTTGCGAGAGTGAGAGCACTACCCGTTGTAGTGAAAGGAAATCGATTAAAGCCTTGGTTGCCTGCGTTAGTACGTACAAAGATTCGGATTTCGAAATGATACTGACCTTGAAGTCGTGTGACAAGCTCCAGAATGCAATCGGGATGTATCTTTCTCGCCAGAGCCTGAGCGTCAAGAACATGTGGGATGCCAGTCTTGCTGAAGTTAGAATGGGAAGCGTGCCAAAGGGTTTGTAACTAACCTGGCCATTATCATCCGAAACGTCTCTGTAGAACTCGATGGAGCCCCCAAATAAGTAACCTTCGATCCAGCGTCCAGATTCGCCAGTCATGGGACGGTTGGTTTGAGGATCTATGAGTCCTACGTAGTTGAGGTAGGAAACATTAGGAGGAGTGTATGAACGGGGCTTATCGCTTCCCTGAGCTAGATAGGCCACGAAGAGATGAGTCAGCTCGTGCAGTGTCGCGACCGCGAACATGAACAGATATGATCGATGGCGGGCAGCCATCTTTCTTTCCTGGGAGCTTTTGTGACCCCCAAGCCGTGAAGCGTTCGCCATTTCAGCAACCCTCTACAAGTAAAAGTCAGCAAGCCTGTTGCAGCTTGGGCCATCGCAGAAATCCGTAGTGAGAACGTACAGTCTGATTGAAGAAGATACCTCCAGCTTTCTTGGGCAAGAAGTGGCTGAGATTTCCATCCCATCCACCACCAGGCATACGTCTTGCCTCAGCAACAACCTCTGGGCCTCCAACGTTACCGACGATGACACGAGGGAAATCAGCACGTAGAGCCCGCAAGAACTCATTGACATATTCTTGCATACGATTGACGTCTCCCCCGAAGACAAACCTTCGACTATGGCGCCATTCCCGCGCAACTGTTGCTCCCAGTCTACACAGAGCCTCGCGGCCTTGCGGCTTCTCAAGGAGCGAGAGCCCAGCATGGATGGAAAAGGCCAACTTAGCAATCATTTCTGTTAGCTACTAAACAATATCACTGCCCAGGAAAGACTCACTCCTGTGAACTCCAGACTGTTTTCTTGCATTGGATCGATTGTAAGATCCGCGTGCTGAATACTTATGCCCAATAGGCCGACTCCATTCACGGTAAAGTCTCGTGGCATGCTCATGATGGTGGCGAGGTGCAAAAGAATTATGGATATATTTTTTGAAATGGCAATGAAGGATGGGAAATCTGCAGCCTAGCTCCAGAGTGATTGCAGACTATTCAAATGCTTGGGAGGCGTTGATGATGAATTTGAGAATCTATTCACATTCGCGAGAGCGACAGCTTTATATAACGAAGTAACCTGATCCTGGATTTTCTCTCGGGCGCAAATGTCAGGAACCAACATGGTGGATTGGAGTCTGGACGAAGCAGTGGGCGATACGCCGTATGCTATGTTTGGTGACATCGAATGTTCTAAGTAAAGCGTCTAGTTTAATCGAGTAGAGGAAAACTTAAAGCTCAGCGCTTAATCAGGCTCAACAAGGATGATATAGAAAGTACAGCAATTTGAATGTTGATCATGATCAAGAGCCCTGGTTTTGACCGTGGCTATGCAGTTCATCGGGCCAACAGATGCAACACTAGGCCACGACTGAAACAAAAGTGATGGCTCGTATGCGCGCGTTTATGGTTCGCATCTTCCTAATTCATGTCGCATTGGGCGTCTATATCTTGGCAGAATGGTCTGTTCATTTTGGAACATGAAGTATCATGCTAGTACTTGGGTTAATCATATACCGACGTGCCTGGGTCTGCTCTACGTCAGCCTGTATTCCGTGTCATATGATATGGTAGCCTTGTGGTGCGGGCGAACTGTTAATAAGCGCCCTGTCGAAATGCGAAGCGCCTACGTTTGAGTTCGAGCAACATCATTGGATATCGGCTATTCTCACGTGCGACTGCCGGGATATTCGGTCGCACCCAGTAGCCCGTTTGATTTGTCATTCTTCATCACTTCGGTGTGCTCAACTCCATTGAAGCAAAACTCGACCTAGATCTCATCCAGATCTCATAAGTTTCTTTCTGACGGTGTTTGTCCTTTCGCCTCTTTCTGTTACCATGTCCTCGAACAACCAGAGCGGGGAAACTAGCTTGAAGGGCTTGGATGTCGAACATCTCAGTGCATTCGAGCGTGCTTTGCGACGTATACTGGAGACTGATATAGCAGAGCAAACATATGCTGAAGTACTTGATGGCTTGCCATTAAGCGACTCGTATTTGTCTTTCCAATACCTGCAAGATGGTCATCCTGCCCTTGAACACGAGGAACTTTCGGAGGGCGCTCGGGAAAGAGTGTGCGAATTTCGATCAAATCTTGATATCTCATCACTGTTGTTTGAGACTACTGTAGGCAATGTTCGATTATTCCCGGCAATACTGTGACTGACATGCTTGAAGTTAGTTGAAGCCTTCAGGAAATCGTCACCTCAGTCTAAGGAATTCTATTTACGGCTTATTGAGCTTCTTGCCGTGAGCTGTCATAGGCTTGCGGTTGAGATCTTCCAGCTCGATGAAGTTGTCGAGAAACATAAAATCTACGATGTCTGGAGAGATTCTCCCAGAGATATGAACAGATGGGATTCATTCCGGGATCCAACGGCTTTTACGCATGGACCTTATATTGCAGTTGACCAATATCCAAATGGGTCTGCAGATAGTGTGGGATACTGGGCTGAAGCCAGAATATTCGGTGGCGTCATTGTGTTTGATAGAGGTGAGGATGGTACCGAGGTAAGCAATATTGCCGGTTAGAAGTGATATTCTGTTAATCAAGCCGCAGAGTCGACAACTATACTTCCACGGTTGCCGCAGCGATGGACCACGAACGATATACCCGCCGACAGACCAGCAATTCGAACAAATGATTCAGTTCCTTCTTGACGAAAGTGAGAGTCATGATAACCCTTTTCCTATCCTAGCGACACCGCAGAACCGTTGGCGCTGGGATCCGTGGGATGCGATGGCGCACTACAATATCTATCGCGATAGGTTTGAGCGCAAAATCAGTCCCACTAAAGGGAAGCCATGCGTTCTGAACTCTATTGACTGGCCTGAAATCAAGGATGACCTATACCTCATCAATGCGATGCATGAACGGTTGGAGGGGAAGTCCGTGGATGAAGAGGAGATCGCTGCGGCTAAAGAGGGGATAACCAAGATTACTCCCTCATCGCCGTTATGGTCAGACCATGGACAGCGGACATACCACGGAATATAGAAGATGGATGTGTATCAATAAAACTCTCATGTTACTACGTATTAAATATTACTGGGCGGTTGCTTATGAACATCTGCGTTGGAAGAAAATCGCGCATCTGCAAGTGAACAAGCACCACTACAAAAGGACCAGCGCTTTCACAAACATGAAACAAAACAAAAAGCATGAGGCACACCCGACTCGAACGGATAACCTTCAGGAATCAAGCATATTTTCAAGGGAACCTTGAAATTAACTGGAATCTGACGCGCTACCAGTTGCGCCAGCGCCCCATCGGTTGGCCGGAGTTGTTTCTGCTTCCAGTCTATACGGACGGGGCCTGGAGCTTACGATGTGGGTTTGCCTCGCTGCCGAGAAATGCCGAGTTACGTCAGGGAAAGCGAACTTGACAAGTTAAGATCGGTCAGACTAAGAGATGAAGATATGAAATGACAAAGGGCCGTGGCATTGATTGAATTAAGCTACGACTCTCGTGCGGTGGTCTCTAAGTTCTGTCTGCCGGAATAGGCTCTCAGTCACAGGTCTCAACTGCTTGGTCTCATTCGAGACACCCAATCCCGATTGCACTCCGGCCCTCGACACTGTTTCGCTTACAGATACAAATCATGGAACACTTCTAGAGTCGCCGAACAGCTTACTTCTTGCCGTCTCGGGAAGGGTTCCATTGAAAAGAGGCCGGCTGGTATGAAAGCGCACCACCCGAACCAAAAAGCCCAGAACCGCTTCCGAAGGTTACAGCAGTATTTGTCGCTGATGGTGCTGGGCTTGATGGTTTCACTGGAGGACTCAAGGACTTGAGGGGATTCTCAGCCTTGGGCAAGTCGGGAATTGTCGTCCAGCCATTGAATTGAGCTTTAGGAGGGTTGATAACACTTGGTGGGCTCGGCTTCTTCACGTTCTCCGTAGTAGCCACTCTAGATGTCGTCGGGGCACTGCCTTGAGGCTCATTTGCCGTAGAAGGTAACGCTTGCCCGTTAGTATCATCACAATTCAGGTTCTGAGCCGCGTGACCTACGTGTTACTGCTCTTGGCTTGTATCGCCGGCATTGAGCCAAACCCTGTCTGAGGATTTCGACTTCCTCTTGCAGGCTCTTTCTTCGAGACGATGTATCGTTCGATTCACCGGCCAACTCCTCAAGTCTTTCCTTACTCATTCGATCTACCTTCGTGGGTGTGAGGATATCTGGTATATCATACACAAGGCAACTTTCAACTGCCAGGTTGATGACATTGTCGGTGAAGGTGCGCAGAGACATCTTCAAAAGTTAGTATCAGGGATTATGAGGTCTGGTGTTGTCTTACCGTATAATATGTCAACATCGTGTCTATGACTTTGTTGATTCCAAACTCACTATCTTCAAGCTCATCTTCCTCAACGATGTCTTGAGCAATCGCTTTAGAGTCAACTTTCTTACTCCCATCTCCTGTCTTTGTTGTGTTACTCTCAAGTAAGTGAGGATACTTGTCTTGTAGAACAGCCGAGATACGTCTCTCCAGCTTTTCATTCGAGGTTTTCGACATCATGTCATAGAACAACAAGTCAAGAGGAAGTGCGTAACCTTGGACATAGGGCCTTAGTAGCTCGTCGATCTTCTTTTGAAGCTCTTTTTCCTTTTCATCAAAGAATGGGTCGACGCAGGTTGACAGGATTGCCTCCGTAGTTCGATTTGTCCGTGGGGACCCCACAACGTACTCAAAGACTTGATCAACAAAAGCCTTTGCAACTGTCGTTACCAACTTGACATGTGATTCGGCAATACCTCTCCACGGTGCGGCTTGTTGCTTGAAGAGCTGCATGGCAAGATCCTTGTTAGGAGTTCCTGGAAACTCCAATCCTTGGTTGGCAGCGGCTTGTTTCTCAAGTTGCTCAGCAAGCTCGCTTCTCGTGATCTTCTGCGGTTGTGGAGGGTTGTAGGGGTAACGTTCTAGGAACTCCTCGAGGTACGCGGGAATTTCGCCGTCATCGGAATCATTGTCATCATCAGAGACGGTGACATGAGTCGAACCCTTCGTCTGAAGGATATGGTCAAAAGCTCGACTGAAGTTCCGCAGCTGTGCTCGCAACTTTCGGTCATCGTCCTGTAAACCACCAAAGAATTCGTCATTGTATCGGCCGTATATGCCATCCCTGGCGAGTCGCTGAAAGTCACTGGCAATACCAAGCAGAAAGGACCTGAGGTCCTCTTGGGTTGATCGAGACTTTCCCAGACGATCAAGTTCCTCTTGCCGCTCTCTAAGCGTCGTTTCGATGTCTGTAATGACTCCAGGCAGGCTGTTGCGAATGTGACTGTAGAGCACATGGCTGAGCTTCTTTCGCAAACTCACAATGCCACGATTCTCAGAGGGAATAGTCGCCCAAGCACCCTTCTGGAAGAACGCGTCTTCGACCTGGTCTCGGCCTTCTAAGCTATTCTCATCTTCAGCCCTGTTGCGCAGGACATGCCACCCGAGCTGCAGCTTATGTGCGGCTTCCTGATTTTTGGCTAGCTTGATGTATTCCTTCTCAGCATCGTAGCCAGGGCGAGTCAGATCAGGCTTCGTGATCACACCAATGGTTCTTCGACGTTCCGGATCGATGTTCTTAGCTTTCTGGAGCGCTAAGTGATTGGCAAGGTTGTTATTCGCAGTGATAACCACCAGAATAATGCTGTTCTTCTGTCGCATGTAGCTCTCAACAAGTTGGTCGACCGTTTCTTTCCCACTGATCGACTGATTCTCGGTAGCAACGTGGAAAAATCCTGGAAGGTCAACGAGACTCAGTGGGTACATCTTCGGCCCTTCAATTTCTAGACGCAGCACGTCCTTGGAGAATTCCATCCCGGCCTTGCCAAAGCCCATGCACTCTTTGGCTTCCGTGATAATGTCGCCCAAGTCATCCTCACGAAACCCAGACCTCTGGAATCTCTTTGCAGGCTTGGATCTGTCTTCAAATCTGACGCTCACATCAATGCGAGTCTCATTGGCTCGTCTGAAAATGAGCTCAGTTGCAAACCTTGTGCAAAGATTTCCTTGGACCGGAAAGCGAACATGGGAAATAGCCTCAAGAACGGACGACTTGCCAGCAGATTGATCGCCAACGACAATTATTTGCGGAAGGTTAACGATACGACCGACGCCGCAAGCACTCAGGCTGTCGCTTATATCGTGGAGGGCTTTGGTCTCATTGGTATTGAGCTGTTCGAGAATGTTGGTGTCTAGAGAAACATCCATTGTAAAGGTCAAAGGATGTAATTGTTACGTATGAAAATATTAAAAGTTTGTGTTTATTCAATTCAATGCAAACCAGAAATTCACTCAAACCTCCTTTATGTACTGATCCTGAGGAAAGCCCTGAGTTTGGCATGGTACAACAGGGGGCAAACGGGCGCTTCAACATCAATGTAATTTGTTATCTGCAGGAATCACACTAATGTACTCCGTAGAGTTTCAGTCAATGCAGGGGCATGTTTCTGTTGGTTCTGCCTGATAACAGGGTTTCGTGTGACAACAACAACCAACATGCATATGGAGGAACACAAGGTACGCTCGAAACACAGCTGCCTAACCGCACCCTGCACACAGGGGACCAAGATTGTAGTAGATGTATTATCTAGCAATGTGTTCATTGCAGTTATGGTTTATCGTATACTTCGCATCCTGATTCCAGATAGTGTCGATTGTTGAGTGGTTTTTCTTCGATCAATAGGCCTCTTCTGTGATAGCCTTTTCGCAGTCAGCTCAGTGCTCGCTGTTTATTAGCCGCTGCATCCTTGTGTCTGATGGACCTGAAAATTTGGCCTAGCTAAAAAAGGCCTAAAGCCAGGCCAAAAGGTAACTACAGTAACTATTTATGGTGATTTCAGCTTGCTAGCGCGAGGGGGCTGTGCGGTTCAAAGCTCAGTCTAGGGATTCCGATCTTGCAATCGCGGAAAGCATCGTAATTACAGAGTACTGATCAATAATAGGATGCTAGATTATTGATTCGAACCTTAGTCCCATATCACATTGCTATCTTGCTGCCGACTTTGTGACCGGCTGTTAAAACGAACGTCGTGGGTACTCCGTAGTCTCGTCAAGAAATCCATCCTTGGCCAGACCACGGCCATGTCTCAGCCACTGGAATTAGCTTCAACAACCCCTCCTTCAGTCAGCCCTCACGGCTCTCCACACATCGACTTCAAAACCAAGGGTGGACTCTCTTGACAATTCTGACGACAGAGACCCGTTGCATATACTTTTTGGGAAACATGAACTCCCAGGCAGACCCCCTCTTGGCCAGTATCTATGGCACGCTTCGGAAAAGGTTCGATCCTGAAGATAAGACTCTCTTCCAGATCCAGGTCCCCACTCTGCTTCTGGACAGAAGCCTCTTCCACTACGATGGAAGCGATTCGGACTTCACACAGATGACCAAGCCATCCTCCGTAGCTGAAGCCGAGTTCAGTCTCACAGATGGTATGCTAGACTTATCCAACATTGTTGGCGGTCCCAATGGAAACAAACTCTCAGAGAAATACGACCAGGTGCTTTCCGGCCTCATCTCGGCCGACGAAGAGGCCAACCCCGACCAAGCCAATGAAGCACTGCAGCAGGCCAAAGAGGACCTGAGGTCTTCCGTAAACCGCAACATGGATGACACAGAAGACATTTATCCCATTAATCTTGTCCCTAGCGACTGGGCCAAAAATCTCTCGGTCCCTTCACAGAAAGATAATACTAGTGGTATTCAGAGCCAGCTACAAGACGCCATCAGCCAACGTAGCTTTCTTAAAGCAAGGAAGGACGCTCTCATGGCCGCCCTGGGTGACCTCAAGCCGCTGCAAAAGGCTGCGGACGATGCAAGAGCAGCTGTTGACGCCATAGAAGCGGAAATGGCCAAGCGCTTTACTGATCCAGCCATCGAGTGCATAAAGATATACTTTTCTCAAGTTTGTTCAACGGCACAAGACGATATTGCAGCTATAAGAGGACTAAACGACACGGACAAGATCGAACTCAGTACATTGCTCCAGAAGTACCAGCAAGGGCCCTTGAGCGATGAACAGTGGAAATTCCTGCTTGAACTGCAGCTGAAACATGTCCAAAATTTCAACTACCTTGTTAAGGCTACCGAAGCACTTAACCGGGCTCAGTTGGAGGTCCTACAGGCCACCCCCCGTGATAAGGGCGTTGAACTTGCTGGCATTAATGATCAGATTGCGTCGCTTACTGTGGAAATTGAGAAGTATCAAAACATGCTCCGAGGAACTGGCAGTCAGAACTTCGAAGAAACTCCCAATGCTTTCCAAGGCAATGCTTCAACTCCAGGTTGGGAGACCTTGACCATTGACAGCCGGACATCGATGCAGACTCAGTCAAGGCTCAGCTGTACTTCTTCTTCAAATCTGGCATGGGCAACCAATTTCTTGTCCTCTAGCGAGTCTAGTATCACTAGCTTTGCCGCCACCGGCCAGAATAATGCTTTATCTACTGAAAACACCAATGTCAAGGTTGTGTTCAGCGCAACGAAAGTTGCTATCGACAGACCATGGTTCAAGGCTCAGGTGCTCGGCAAAAGCAGTGATCCTGCAGCAAATAACTCAGCAGGTAACGCTGAGGATGTCCGCAAACTATTTGCTAGCGGCTCGACAATCGATACCACTGAGTGTCAGTTACCGGCCTGGACCACTAGTTTCCTTGTTGTCCAGGATGTGTGCATTACCCTGACTTCTCATACGACCTTCCAGGGGAGTCAAATCCAGGACATCGACAGTTGTTTATCATCAGGTGGCAGCTTGCTGTGCTTTCAGGCTTGCAGGAGTGACGCAGGCCGGAAGCAAGAGGCTGGATACGTAATTAACAGCGACGATAAGACGATCGAGGTCCGCATATCGGCACCCCAGATCATTGGGTGGTTTACTCAATTATCTCTATAGAACAAATGGCCAAGTGGATATAGTAAAGAAATCTCCAAGATGACTTGACCACGTTGCATATCAGAGGCCAAAGAAAATGAATGACTGAGAGACCTATACTTATACTCTGCCTTTCAACATATGGCCCAGTCTATGAACAAGAGCTGTCTCAGCGTATTTGAGTCTCATCGTACGAGAACGAAAGGACCTATGAACAGTTCCGTACATACATGTAGGCCATCATCAACGGGGATGGGTAGGATGATCTTTCCGATGAGTGATAACACCAATCTAGAGAAAGAGCTCGCAATTCATGCTGTTGATTGGTAGTTTCCCTCTTTCACTCTGTCATATGTGCCTCTTCGACCTTAGAACTAAGACCAAAAACTCTTGCTAGATATGTCTTGCACTCATCCCTCTCAAAACCGATAGGAACGAGCTCAGTTACACCCTCAGCGTTCCGAATGAACTCCATTGGACGTTGTCCGCAAAGCATCCATTCGAGTTTTGGAAAGACAGTGAGATATTCCTTTGCATGGTCGAGCATACGAGCGAGATGTATTATCTCCCACTCGCTGTGACCCTGCACAAAGGGTTCAAGCTCGCGGTGCGCTCTTAACACGGCCAAGTCCTCAAGACTCACTGTGAAGGTGTTATAGTATAAGGACGCTCCAGCAACTCCCATATAGTCACAGTAAGTATCTCCTCTGATGGCCAGTAACTTAAGATTCTTGAGATTTCGCAAGTGAGCCCGCAGGTTTTCATGGTCGATTAACCACACGGAATGGGCTTGTGGATCATGGATGTCGTAACGAACCATCGTTTCGAAGTTGAACTCTTCTCTTTCCTCGTCACAGCGTAGGCACAATTGCTCTAGAGTCGTGAGCTCGCCAATGACTGATAGAGATTGTGGAGGGATATCAAAAAGGCCATGCGGACGAGTCTCTTCCTTGGTTCTACCTCCCCATTGAATAGACAAGGAGCGCAGGTGATTGAATCGGCCGTTCCCTAGACCAGGAATCAATACTCTGTCAAAGTGAGTGCTGCACCCCCTTCCATTCCAAGATTGCGTGACTGAAAGCTTTTGCAGGCGATTGTGCTTGTGGACGAATTCCGCAATAAGCGCCTCATCGCCAACGTCGGCCGCAAGGACAAGTTGCTCGAGATTCTGATATGGCTCCTGGGTATGAGCTTTGATGAGATTTCCAAATTCGGGGACTGACTGATAACTCAGCTCGAGAGATCTCAATGGTGCAGAGAGGAGATAAGCCGTGGTTGACTCGTCGATTGCTCCAGGACCTGGCTTTATCCGGAGGTGCCGCAGTCTAGGGAACGATACAAGACTGTTTGCAAGTGAGATAGGCTCCCAACTTCTAGAATTCCAGATCTCCCATGTCAGCGATTCCAGAGTCGGTGAGCAAAGTTTGAAAAGAGTATTGAAGAAGTCGTTGGAAGGATTAGGTCTATGTTGTTTACCGTTATTAGAATTGTCGTTCTAGGCCCCTGTTAATCTTATATTCAGGTAGAGAGAACGTAGAGGTTAGGACGAAGGGATCGATGGGTATGATAGGCACCACCCGTTGGGGATGACGACTTTGCTGAGGGTCAAGTTGTGGGCTGTCGAGTTGGATATGAGTTGGAACCATTCCTCAGGCAATGGGAACTTGTCATTCCAAATCAAGGTCCCGAGGTTGCGCATGGCGTTGATATTGGTGGCTAAGATAAGCTGCGTTCTGTGGTAGTTATCGGCAGCATCCGATTTGAGTCGAGCGAGTTCTTCTCCGGACGTTCCGTTGGGGAAGTGCTCCATGTCTTCAATGTCATTGTGGGCCATGCGAACGTGATATGGGTTGGGGTCGAAGGTGAACTTGCGTATGAAGTCTTTGATGCCAGCGCCCTTGTAGTTGGGGTCGAGTTCACTCGTCAGACGGTTTAGAAGGCTGCACTGATTGGCACTGAAATCGAATGTAACCTCTGAGAATTGACAAGTACGGGCGAGCCCACGACAGTCAGAATTGACGAGAGCAAGTTGCTTCAAGGCTCCATCATCTTCAGCGACAAGCCAAACGATCTTGGCTAGGATCTCGGTCGGCAGTCGAAGCAATCTCGACTGGGATGACAGAGGCATCACAGTGTCAAGAAGCAGGGGGTCAAGGCGGGGTTCTGCCTCGCCCCGATAAATGTCCTTCTCGAGGACATCGTCGCGCGAGTAGAAGAGGGTAGTGATATCATAGTCAGAACGCATTGCGGCACCAAGAATGGAATTGAATTAGGTTCAGAGGACTAAGTTAGGTTCAGTCAGGTAGTCAAAGACGGCGGATAAGAATACCGGAGTTATAACTGCCACTCACCTAAGGGCGGGGGAAAGGGCCCACACGACACGACCTGACGCGTACAGGAATGGAAACAACGCGCCAGTTTAAGTTCTCTGTGCTGCTTTATCCTCTCAGCCATAGGCGCACACGTGGTTATAAAGAGTCTCCACTACGAGTTGAGTAGCCAGAATTAAATCCGTAAAAGCCACATATTATCATACAACTTGAGGTCTATCGATTGAATATGCACTATTTTCAAGGTCCAATTGATCAACCGTCGTGGTGACAGTTGGTACAGTAGTTCAGCGTGATCTGGCAACTGTTGGACAGGTAAGCTGTTCCACATTTGCTCACTCCATCATTATCCTTCATGTACCGGACACTGCGAAATAGTTAGCATAAACTCATCATCGGCCATGCAAGGGTTCACTTACGCATCCTTGATATCCTTGCCCTTCATTCCGAGACCATAGTCATCGCACTTGAACTGCGCCGTGCAGCCAGCTTGGCCAAATGACGCGACCATGATCATACCGCTCTTGATCCTAGCATAGCGCGAGACATAGTCCGTGTATGTCGTCTCATCATCAAAACCATCGTTCAAAGCACGGTCGCATGCATCATCGATACTGCCGCACTGGCTAGAGCCCTTGTTGTTCGCATCGGTCTGCGTGGGCAAAGGAGTCTCGAGCGTGACGCCGTCTCCGACACCCTGGGTGTAGGTATACTTTCCACCAGGGTAGTTTCCAACCTTAACTGTGCGGTCGGGGTAAGAAACGATTGTGCCATCGTCGGTCTTGACGAAAGGCTCAGGATCGGGCTTTTCAGTCACCTTGGGCTCAAAAGCATCAGTAGGGATAGAGGACGGGAAGGTCGTATAGTCAGCGCAAGACGACGAAATCAGATCCGTGGAAACATAGAATCCCTTACCGCTGACTGTAGTCTCACAGGCGCAGTAAGGATCAATGCCGGGATTGGCATGAATGATGCAAGGATACTCGCGTTCAGGCTCCTTGGTAGTGGTGGAGGTAGCGAAAGTAGTAGACTGCACAGAGGTCTCAGTGGACGTAGGTCCTCCGGTCGTCGACTGCTCGGTCGCAGACTCAACAGTCGTGCCCTCGGTTGAAGCCATCTCAGCAGTAGTGGTTTCCTGAGTTTTCGTGGTCTCAGAAACCTCAGTGCTCGACTCTTCGCTAGTGGCAGACTCAGCCGAGGTCTCAGTGGTGCCTCCTGTAGTAGGGGTAGCATCAACATCCACAACGACTGTATCGACTCCCATGCTCAGCTGAGGAAGCTCAGTTGTCTGGGTAGTAGCCTCAGTGGTCTCAGTAGAAGGAGCGGAAGAAGTCTCAGTGGTTCCTCCAGTTGTTGGGGTCGCATCGACATCTACAACAACCGTGTCCACGCCCATAGACAATTGAGGAAGCTCAGTAGTCTGGGTAGTTGCTTCGGAGCTGGTGGCCTCCGTCGTAGCTTCACTGAAAGTAGCGCCAGTGGTAGGAGTAGCATCAACGTTAACTACGACTGTCTCAACACCCATCGAGAGCTGAGGTAGCTCAGTGGTGCTAGCCTCAGTAGTGGAAGGTGCGGTAGACTCGGCAGTTGACTTAGCTTCAGTCTTGGTCTCTTCCTCAGCAGTGCTCTTGTCATCGTCATCGTCATCATCTTCCTGATCATCAGGATCCTCGGGCGTCTGAGTTCCAACTGGTGTTGGGACACCTCCCTCGATGACGACAGCTGATGGAGCAGGAGTAATGCCAGGCAGAGGGGGCAGGACATAGCTTCCAGGTGCAGGTCCTAAGTATCATCTTAGTACAAAAATAAGGGGGGAAAGGTCACTGAACTTACCAATACCCCAAAGAACAATACCGCCAGGACCGTTGTTTTTGCCAGCATGCTCACAAAAGATCAGGCAGGAGGGACCAAAGAGAACGGGGACAACAACGTCATTGCCATCGCTATCCTTAGTGCTATGCAGAGTGTTATCGCTGACACCAGAGATAGTCTCTTGAGGCTCAGCAGTAACAGCAGCAGGTGGGACTGTGATAGGAGCCTCGTCCTTCTTGGTAGTGGGCTCAGGGTCAGTCTCGTCCTTAGTCTTGGGGTCCTCATTGTCTGAGTCTTCGGACTTAGGATCCGAACCTTCTTCTTTAGTAGTGGGCTCAGCATCCTCCTGCTTAGTAGTAGTAGGGTTGGGGTCCTCAGGCTTCTCAGTAGTTGATGACACCTCAACAGGCTGTTCTGAGGAAGTGGTGACGACAATAGGAGCCTGAGTACTGGTGGTTTCCTCTCCAACAGAAGGTTGAGAAGTGGTGTCCTGAGGTGCCAGTTGCTCAGTTGTGGAGTCCTGAGCAGGAGGCTGTTGGGTGGTTGTGTCTACAGAACGGCCTTGCTCAGTAGTTGACTGAGGTGCAGGAGGCTGTTGGCTAGTAGGCTCGACACCAGGTGTCTGATCAGTTGTGGCAGTATCGAGGGCAGGAGGTTGCTGAGTTGTTGTCTCTGCAACAAAAGGCCCCTGTGAAGTTGTAGTATCGATAACTGGAGGCTGTTTAACCGTAGTCTCGGGACCAGTGGGCTGTTCCGCCACAGTGGTAGGCTGTTCAACAGGGACCTCACCTGAAGATGTCGAGTCAAGAGGCGACTCGCCGTTGGCAGTAGAAGTACCTTCAACCGCAATGCCGGTGCTCTTGGACTCAGGCAGCTCAGGCAAGACATCGGTTGAAGTAGACGCAACATCAGGAATCGGAACGCCTGTGCTGGTCTCTGGAAGTGCAACATCCAAAGAGGTCGTCGTATCAAACACAGGAATCTCAGATGAAGTAGTCTCAAAGGGAAGAGGGTGAAGAGTCGTGGTGGTAGATTCACCATTGGCTCCAGGAGTCGCTGGGAGTTGAGCCTCCGCCAATGCGGCGAGGGCTACAACAAAACCGACCAGACGCATAACGAGTGATTGTCTGGGTCTCAAAATAAAAAGAATGGCTTAGTTGGCGTGTAACGAATGAAAGAACTCAGTATGAGTATGTCGGGCTAGGCCTACGCGACAGACTGCAGACACAACAGATAGGTATATAACCCGGATAGTAACTAACTCAAGCTTACATCTTGCGTAAAGTTTCACGACTTGTAGCTTATCCATGATGACAAGGCGCTATGGCCAGCCTAATCTTCCTAGATCCACAGAGTGGACATGTAACTGAAACGGTTCAGAAGGATCGAATCCTAGTTACATTGTAGGTTCATCGCCATGTTATGATATCGGCCCGTGCCGTTCTAAGCCACATTCCGTCGGGTGCCTTTTTCCGTCTCTTCAATGTTCCTTAGATCCTCGCTTACCCCTGTGGATCGCTTCCTTTTCGATGCGGAGCTGAATTTGTAAGGTTACATTGATGACGTTGAACAGCCTTGTAAAGACCATTGAAGGATGCGCATGATTGATGAATCTCCAGTTCTAATCTCTTTCTTCTGCTCGACATGAATCGCTTCTTCTGACTTCGCCCTAGTTCGGGCATTTCCATTTACGACTGTCACAGTCACAGTGGAAACCCAGCATGGAAAAAGCCGTCTATCACTTCTTCAGCCGCAAATTGTTCCGCAAAAGATGGAGCATCCCACTAAGAACAAAAAACACCATGTGTCAAAACTTGAGTGTCAATAAAATCTTCCATATTTATTGAAGCAGTAGCTCAATGCGAATCACCACGTTGACTTTGCCTTCCATACAAGGCCATCACCCCATTCTCAGGTTTGTTCATCGTCGACTTCTAGCAAAGTCATACGTAGTAAAAAAACATGCTTAATCTTAAAGATGTTGTTACGCGTCATCCCATCAGTTGCCGTTGCAGCCGTTCGGCCCACGTTCGTACAACTGGCCTATAAAATA
Source organism: Fusarium pseudonygamai (assembly GCA_013186785.1). NCBI lineage: Eukaryota > Fungi > Ascomycota > Sordariomycetes > Hypocreales > Nectriaceae > Fusarium > Fusarium pseudonygamai. The sequence goes on from JAAQRH010000101.1 coordinate 81,236, forward strand.
ACAGTCAAACCGAACAAGTGGGTGGCAGCACATTGAAAATAGGACGCCTGGGCCGACATGTGCTCCATTCATGAAAGATCTCCATAGCTGAGCGCCCTACTGGGCCAAACATGTTACAACGCTCGATCCTTCGGGGGCCGTGACATTCTCAGCCTTGCAATGGTGGCTGACTGTCACATCAAGCGAATCCTTCACGCTTATCGATGGATCGCAATCTAACCATCCCTTGTGGCAAAGCTCTCGGCATCGCGAATATTCGAGGCTAAGAACATGAGATTATGATGAGCATCCATAAGCGCCGAGTGATACCTTGAGCCAACAAAAGGTCGTTTTCTCAATGATGCCCATGATGTACAATAAGCAAATGCAACTTCGGTCCAGTGTTAGGATCGATCAGCGGTGGACTTCACAGTAAGGCTAGAATCCTAATCAATCACTCTGCATCGCCTTTCAGAACTTCTCGTCTATCATTATCCGCCGACAAGCTGACGGGTAAGACGGCAGGGCCAGGATTTTCGGAGTTTTCATGCTCTTGGCTGACGATCTCAACTTCGTCCCGCCTTGTAAGTCCCATCGCGCACAGACAGATCGTGCCAAGAATGAACGACGAACCCGCTTTTTCACGATCCTTTCTATGGAACTCGTGTACTGTAATTTCATCCTGTTTCAAGCCCTGACGGTTGAAACTCGGGGATTCTAGAGTTGCATTACTCTTGTCAGCTTACAGTGATATCCCTACTCTGTTCAGCATATATGTAGGACAGAAATTCTGAAGTTGTCCAACATCACCCACCTCATCGCATCCAACAATACAGTCTTTTCTTCAACCGTCTTTCGTTCTATACATTCGTTCAAACCGTCACTCTTTTGAACCTATTCAGCTCATCATCATGTTGGGCTCCAAGAGTTTCCAGAACGGCTGGGCCAAGCTGTTGGCCTCGCTATTCTTCCTGCTTGCTGCTTCTCAGCTCTGCATCGCTGCACCTTACACCACTGAGTGAGTACTTTACCCATAGCCATCTTTCAATGAAGCTAATGCCTCAAGGCTTTCTGTTCGCGATGATCAACATCTCTACGCCAGGGTCATGACTCCTGAGCTAGAAGCCTATGAGAAGAAGCTCAGCGAAAGCAAGAAAGCCGACACATACGTCGAACAAGATCAGACCAAGTTTGTAGACTTCACTGCTGCTGGAAATCACGTTGTTGGGAGCTCATCCTTCGCTGGCTGCTTCGGTGTCATCCTTGCGACCAAGCAAGGTGCCATTGTCGCCCATTACAATCTTGACCAGAAGGGCTTGGACACAGCCAAGAAGAGAATTACCGACGAATACAACGACCACAACGACAAGGTTGGAGGCGCTGAGGCCCATCTTTACTCTGCCATAACCTATGCAACTGGGGCGCTTGTTGAGGAAAACCTGTACAACGAGTACAAGGAGTTTCTCACGGGTCTTGTTGGAAAAGAGCCCCAGGACCACCACTACACTGAGGCTCTTGAGACTCTTTCCGACGAAGATCTTGAAAAGGAAAACTGGGATGAGAATGCAGTGAGCGGTGGTTTCGTCGTGGAGAACCCTGGCGGTGGCAGTGCTGATACTAGTCTCTTCTTCATTACCATTGAACGACAGAGAGTCAGTGCTCAGGGGCCTGGTAAGTGAGGGCGGCCAAGTCTAGTTGTCACCTGGGTCCCAGATTCTGGGCGCTTATGATGTGGACCTTCATTCTTGCACCTGTCATCCATGTCGAATACAATCTATGGCAACTTTACCTTAATCAATCTATCATTTTGTTTATAGAGGTCTTATATCATGTTGAACTCATTGTTTTTCCTTTCACAGTCCTATGCCGTGATTCAGATAAGACCTCTCAAGATCTCGAAACAAGAGTAGTCCCTGGAAGATGTTGACCATGTATTAAACCTAAAGCTAGCTGATGATAGATGTGACAAAAAAGATGCGGTTATATGACATGTCGGCCGTTTGATACTCCTACTTTCTTCGTTGAATACCCAAGCATTCAAGGAATGGACCGTCGTGACAAGCCACCAGGTATGCTTGCTCCGTGGTAGACTCATTGATATGCTTAACCTTGCACCATGAGGGTACAGCAAACGTATCGCGTGCCTCCCACCTGAACGTCATCGTCTCCCCCGTCGGCGTCACAAGCTCAGTGCGACCCTTTCCTTCATAACAGTGATAAAGATAAGACTGGCTTTCTTGTGACTCCACCGTGGCACCGGGACTCAGTCTCTCGGCCTGAACGCCGAGGAATGTCGATAAAGGCTTTCCATTTGAGAGCTTATAGTGATATATGGAGTAGTCCCTCTTGTCAGCGTTGAGTTCTTTCTCAACGGGGGCCCATGGGAAACGGAACTCGCAAGGGTCGCAATGTCTGACAACGTTAGCAAGAGCATCTTAGTCGTGCAGGGAGGGCAGAAAGAGACTCACTCGCTAGGATAGCGTGGGTCAGAGTAGCCCTCAGCAAAGTGAACTGGAGCAAAACGGAATAGAGGTAGGTTCAACATATCCAACCAGATGACTGGCTTATCACTCTCGTTTCCATGGTCATGCCAGTGCCAGATCGGGGTGATGACAACGTCGCCTCTGACGAGGGGCATCTTCTTACCCTCAACCGCTGTGAAACCTTCACCATCGATGATGAAGCGAGCTGCAAAGGCAAGATGTCTATGTGCTGGCGCTGTCTCACCAGGATTGACGATCTGAAGACCCCCATAAATGGTATCTGTTGTGTATGGTGATTCTATAAAGGTCAGTCAAATGAAGTCAGTAACATGATTGATGTGAGATACTCACGCATGCTAGGGTTTACAAGCATCAAGACTCGTCGCTCAGCCTTCTCTTCAGGCACCAACTCGGCGGCTGTCTCCAAATGAGGCAAGGCCTCTCTGTATGTCCACATGTGAGGTTTTGCTGTGGGGTTTGGTGTCGGCGGCACCATCATGCTCATCTGTGACCAAAGAGGCTCCAAGTTCTTTGATGGTAGTTCGCTGAGATACTGCTTCATCTCTGGTGAGTCGCCATCCGAGGCGCCCGAAGCCACTGTGCTAGTATAATTGCCCATTGTTTTTGTGGTCTATCCAAGGAGTAAATATGATATTGGGATTATTTTTGACTTGGCTAGATTCGTAAGTGTCGTTGGAGTGTTCTGTAGATAAATAGCGGATTGATGGATGGTCTTGAGTGGATAACAATCGTAAGATCCCCAGACATGAGAACGCTGGGGAAGTAGCACCGATAGGCAACAAAAGTGCTACAACGGTCACATTGAACCTCGTCTAATCAATCATCCACAACAGCCGAAGTCAATATCCGTCCTCCGGGTTGACTCCGGTGGGATCCGGACCTTGACCTTCCGACCGGACCGCGCTATGAGTGGCCACAACAGTGGATCTCACTACCAACGCTCTCCGACAATCATCACGCCTTTTTAGAAACAACTATAACAGGTAGTATACAACCTTGAAGATAATACAAAAATGAGAATAGCCAGCATCGCATCACCATTGCGTCGCAGAAATTTCACAACATCATTCTCTCGCAAAATGTCCTCAACAACTTGGAACCGCCTCATCCGCTTTATCGATGACAACGGAAACGAAACCTTTGGAGACCCTGTCGTTGAGAATGACAAAGAGTTTTCTGACAAGTTAGCCAAGAATGACCTATGGGCTGTTGAGTACAAGGGTCAGAGTCCTGTGGCGCAACTCACCAAGGGTGACAAGGTACATGTCAAGGCTGTAAAGGAGCTGCTGCGACCGGCTGATGTGCCTATCATCCGATGCATTGGCCTTAACTACATCAAGCACAGTAAGTGAACAGCTACCAAATGATTCAACCTATACTAACTTGAGTGATTAGTCAAGGAAGGTGGCCGAACACCGCCGCCTTATCCCTCATTGTTCATCAAGCCCTCTACCTCCATTGCTGGCTTCAATGAGGATGTCCCCATTCCTAAGATCGCCCAAGACGGCACAATAGACTACGAGGGCGAGCTGGTAAGAATTATGTCTATAATATACTGGTAAATTGGCTAACATCAAATTCTAGGGCATTGTGATTGGCAAGTCTGGCAAGAACATCACCAAGGAAGATGCTCTCTCTTACGTAGCAGGCTACGTCGTCTCAAACGATGTCTCCGCTCGAGCATGGCAACGAGACCCCAAGAAGGCCGGCGGTGTTCCCCAATGGTGCTTCAGCAAGGGTTTTGACAAGTTCGCACCTATTGGGCCGCTCCTCGTCTCTCCAGCTGTCGTTGGTAACGCTTCAAAACTGCACTTGACAACAACTGTGAACGGCGAGGTGAGACAAAGCGAGGGTACGAATGATCTTCTTTTCGGGGTTGAGGAGATTGTCAGCTTCATCAGCCAGGGAACAACGCTCGAGGCTGGAACTGTTGTTCTCACAGGAACACCGTGTGGCGTCGCCATGGGCATGAAGGAGCCTAAGTATCTTAATGATGGTGATGTTGTAGAGGTCAGCATCACCGAGTTAGGAAGTGTCAAGAACAAGATGGTCTTCGAGTAATGGGTAGGGTATGTTAAAATATGGTATCTGGGTAAATAGACATAGAAGCAACTTTTCCATTGTGTTATTCGTTCAAAAGCTCCCAAACTCCTTGAACATCGTTCAGCCATGACATATCATTTACATCCAAGTTGAATGCCGCAAGTTCCTGAGGATTAAAGTCCGGTATTGGGGTCTGAAACTCTTCAGCGAGTTGTTGGACAAGATCAGGAACTTCCATGTTCGGCATCGCTTGCTGGGGGAGACTTAGATTGTTCCCTTCACCGGGTCTATTGATGTTCGCCGCTTCACGTCCCGGTGAACCACGAGGCGTTGCTTGCAAGATCTTTGATGAAAGAATATGCAGCGCTGCAACGCACCGGCGAGGAGACTGGCCGAATTGCTCGTGAGCCTTGAGTACTGAAATAGCTTGGCCCCAGGATCTCCCGATTTCCACGGCCGAGAAGACATCTGGTCGAAGTTTGGCCGCGATCAGTACTGTAGCAGCGGAGTAGATGTAGTATACTCTATACCACCAGGCCGGGAGCAGACCAACGGTGCCATCTAGTGTCTGGTGCTTCACCAGAGTGTTGATCATATTCTGGGCGGTCGTGACGCAGAACATCGCACCTTGTTGAACGACACGAGCTTGGAGATTATCGTCCATGGGCTTTTTGTCCTGGGGAGATTGTGTGAGACAGAATCTGGAGAGGACTGGCCGTAGCAGCAGGATACGGGCATGCAGGAATCTTTTCATGAGTCAGTCGCCATAAGCCGCTGTGAAAGTAGAAGACGCATACCTCATTCGCAGAATTACAGCTTGTCGCCGTGCTATTTCATCCGTATTTGACTCCAACAACTCCCACCTGAGATGGTCTGGTAGCTTTGACTGCCATCTGCTGATACAGCGATCCAGTTGGACCACTCTATCCAGATCTTCATCCTCACCATCCAGGCCCTCAAGATCAAAATGGGATTCCTTCTCCTTCGGCTTACTGCCCTGTGAGCCGTCATAGAACGCGATCATGGTCTTGTGGATGATCTCGTAAAGTCGCACTGATCTCACAAAGAAGCTGTAATATTCCAAACCTCGTATTCCATTCTGGGCGTCTGAAGTTTCCGCTGGATGTGGAACGTTTTTTGCAGGATGCTGGGAGATCATGGCAGGTCGACCATGAGTCACAGATACCATGCTACCTGGGTTAGCCGATCAGAAGACAAAATACAGTCAAGTTCACTCACCGATCCATCAGAACACATCCATACCATATCCTGCGCAACAACTCTCGCTCGCCAGGGTCCGAACGATTCGCTGAGGTCTCGGGCAGGTGAAGTCCCAATCCCTGGGCCATCCTGATAGCAGAGCCGATAACCATCCATGTCTGATGAGGATTATATGTACTCTGAAGATACTGGCTCGTTACCAGGAGACACTGCACCAACTCGAGAGATCCGGGTTCCCAGGGGCTCATAGGCAACAACTCCTGTGCCCTCTGAAAGTAGGTTTCACTCGACTGCTCTCGCTGTTCTAATGAATGCGATTCTACGAGTTGGGTGGATAGTGCCAAGATAACATTGAGTGTAGCGACGAAGACTCGCTCATTCAAGTCCATCGTCGTTCCAGAGAATATAGCATTATAGGCACGAGTCCATCGATTCCTATCCAAAAAGGGATACAACGGGTCAACGTAGAACCAGTACAGCTCTATCAAATGATCGGCTTGCCTCCGTGGCGGTAGGACGTATGAGAAGTCTGGTGATGTGACTGAGGCAGAGCCCATTACCCCAGCCGACCGAGACGTGTTTGACGCATTGTCACTTGAGCTCGTAGGCTTCCCGAGCCTCACATCAATGGCTTTCTTGATCTGAGCAGTGAAAGAACCCGCACTGCTCTTCCCAAAGAACTCTTCAGTACTCGTCCCCTCATCGATGACCGCTGTCATGGAGTCAACAGCAGAAGGACTGTTTGAACAAACTGAAGCTCCGACATTACGTTGACCACCATGTGAGTCTGGCCTGGTGCCGCTGCCGGGGGTAGATGTTACTGGGGAGTGATGATGTGGCGGTGGTGGCGGCGGCAGCGACAGAGGCATAGACCGTCGCGGCTGAGGCTCGTATGCATTCACCGCTGGTAGGATCGGAACGGGTGGACTTGCCATATAGGGAGAACTAGAACTACCCTGTCTTTGCACAGGCAATGCTTGTGCTGGAGGAGCGACAGGACGTCCATTCTGGGCTGCAGTGAAAGGCGCTGCTATTGGCGGGCGATGATGTATGAAGGCAGTAGAACTAGCGCTGAAGTTGCACTTGTCCCTCAGGGCCAATTTCCTACTACAGGAGCCACAGACTGCAGCGTCTTAGCCTTTGTCGCCTCCCCTCCTGGGGCTGAGTGAGTGTCTGTCTGTCTCACCTGGTCGTACACCGTCACACTTGACCTTCTTGGCTCTGCAGTTATCGCAAGCGATATCAATCTTGAGGCGTTTAGCCCCACTCTGGCGATGAGCAGAGGCACCGTCATCTGTTCGTCGTGGAGGCTCCATGTGTAGTTCCGTATCCGAAGCCAATGTCGCTGGTTGTTGGGTCGGGAGAGGATGGATTTTCGGAATGGACATGAATTGGTTCGGAACGGGGGCATCCCCAGAATTAAAGAGATAAGATTATGAGGCTGGAAGCTGGGATGGCTTACGGCTAAAATCCGGGGGGCGTTAGCGGGGTTCGGAGAATCTCTCTGCATTAGCTCACTCGGAGCTCATCATATAGTGTACTGACTGAGCTGAAATGACTTTATTGGCACGATACACAACCACTAGAAGTGTTTATTGTTCTCGTGACTGAATTCCACTATCGCTTGTACCTCCTTTCGGCTCGATAACTCCAGCCGAGGTCTCTGCATGATGGAGCTTGACCTATCCCAAACCAATCGGCGACCCTTGTTCTGATCCATTAACAAGCTAGGTTCCCCTCTTCCTCCGCATCCTCAGTCTCTTCTTCTGCGCGTCACTTTCGCATCTCGTCCCATTGACCCGCGTCTTTGACTGGCTCCACCCAAGTTGGCCGATTCCTAACAAAAATCTCATTGGCTGGTTGGAAGTTGAGCCTAAACGACATTTTTAGCTTTAGCGCCATGAGCGTAGGGTAGCCTACTTACCCTCCATCCAGCAATGGGAGTCTGATCATGTAGAATTTACCCTTTGCTGCCGCCGGAATAGTCCAGAGCGTGCATCCGCATGTGCGGCAAAATGCTTTCTCTTTAGAACTTCCGCTCGATGTGTCCAAGAGTGAGTACTTCGTGACAGCATCTTCAGCTGTAGTGGAAACTGTAACATCTTGAGCCGTGAATTTTCCAATCTGTCAGGTGTATATTAGTTTTCATCACAACAGCCCATGAGGTGAGTTCTATACCAGTTGATGAGTGCCACCAGCTCCTATACAGCAATGTTCACAGAAGCATGACAGCACCGTGACTGGTTCTGATGAAATTGCAAACTTCACGTTGCCACATAGACACTTCCCTGAGTAAGATACTGGCATGTTTTCGAGTAATCTTCAGGTACAAAAATGGGCTCGGTAAGGAAAACTTCATCTATCTCAAGCATAGAATTTCATCACTCCAACTGTATTATACCATCTGGTATCTGAAAATGGTGTTGCCATAATCACTTACACACGAGCACCGGAAGAGCTGGTTTCACCCCTTCCGGATTCACTCCGAGTAAAACGGCTTTGATCCAAGTCTCGGACCCGATCCGAGGAACAGCTGACTATTGCCTAAATTACGTATAGTCCATGTTGGGTTCCGAGCCTCTAGTGTACCGGTGTGTTGGTAACGTTCAGTCCCGGGCCAGGACCCAGACCCAGACCCAAAGTAGCGCCTCCGAGTTAGCAGAGGAGAGCTCTGGAAGTTTTAGGCGCACGATGAATGGATCCGGAGCTGAGACTCGCATAGCGATTATGGAGATATTGGCCGATTAGTCCTTCTAATGACTGACATGAGCCTATCGCCGGTATTTGGACCATTACGTGAAATCTAGCTTGAACATGCAGCGACTTTTGGCTCTCACCTGATGGAATGTGTTAGGACAAGGAAGTGACTTTCGTGGTGAACATAGTAGATTTGAACTTTTTAAATCTATGGATCGAAAACAGCCTTTTGAACTTTCACCACAGTATCACCAACAATATCTGCTGAAGAGACTCCCAATGAGAAGCGATACTCGCCCTCATCAATTATCCACTTCTTCAGCCCAGTATCGTAATGTGCTAAGTCTCTCTGTTTCACCAGAAGCTTAGCCATCTTCGCCTCACCGGGCTCTAGTCGGACCTTCTGGAAAGCCACGAGAGCCTTGATCGGATGGTCAGGAAACTGCTCAGCTGGACCAGCATAAACCTGCACCAATGCACCACCAGCTTGTTTCCCAGTATTGGATACTTTAGCGGAGACATACCAGTCGTCACCCTCGTTAGAAACATTCTCCAGATCATATGTGAAGTTCGTGTAAGATAGGCCGTGACCGAAGGGGAAGTTAACCTTCTCCTTAGGAAGTCGATCAAAGTGACGATATCCGACGAAAACACCCTCGGCGTAAGTAGCCTTGAGCTGTCCATCTACATACTCGCCAGGGAAGTTTCCGTGCGCGGGGCAGTCCTCAATGCTCTTAGGGAAGCTCACTGGTAGTCGACCTTCAGGATTGACAGCTCCTGTAAGGATATCGGCGATAGAGTAGCCGCATTCTTGGCCAGGGAACCAAGCTTGCACGACAGCTGGGACTTGCTCCAGCCAAGGCATAGCAATAGCAACACCGGTAGAGTTAACAACCACAGTGTTGGGGTTGACTGATGCCACGGTAGACACGAGAGCGTCTTGCGTGCCCTTTCGGGGAAGATTGAATCCATCTTGATCTCGACCTTCAGTCTCCCATTGAGGATCATGTCCAGTAAATACAATCGCATAATCAGCAGCCTTGGCTACCTCCGCAGCCTCTCCGACAAGATCTGCATCGTGGTCGGATTCGAGTGAGAAGCCGACACGAACACCACTCCGACCTTCAAGAATAGTCAGGCCGATCCTGGTAGGCGGATCACTACAGATCTTAAGGCGATAGGTCTTTCCTCCCTCGAATTTGTGGCGGAACTCTGGCTCTGGGGCAGCGAGGAACAGAGACCCCATAGGGTCAGTGCAGTTGGCAGTCTGCTCATAGATGATCTCGCCATCAACATAAACCCTGGTAGGTCCCAAGCCAGAGCAGGCGATGTAGTGCTCCCCTGTCTCAGCCGGCGTGAAGTCGCCGACGATTTCAAGTCTCCTCCAGAATGACTCTTGTGATCCCAGAGGCGAGTATGCAGAAGTTGGCTGTCCAACAGTAGATACGGGCTCAGATTCACCTTCCTTGAACAGCTGCCGACTGAAGCCGGGTTTCCCATCAAGACCCACGACTTTACCGCAGAGACCATCAGGATGGATAGCAGGAAGTAGGCGCTCACGATGAGCTCCTCGAGCGTATGTGAACTCGACGTCATCGCCAAGGGCCTCGTGCAAACCCTGCCAGGGAGTGATCTTGCGGTACGCATTGACAGCCGCACTACCGCCTCCGTGAGCCATAGCATCTTTGGCAAATCCGATAAGAGCAATCTTCTTCTTCTGAACCTTTTCTTTGGTCAGCGGAAGGAGGTCTCCCTGATTTTTCAGTAAGACGATACCCCGTGCACCGGCCTCGCGGATCATGCTTCGTAGCTCGGGGGTATTAGTGTCTTGACCAAGAGCGACAGAGTGTGACTCTGCTTCACGGGCCTTGAGCTTCAGCGCCCACTCGACAACAGACTTGGCGCGCTCATTGATGGTGTTTTCTGTCAATTCTCCCCGCTCTAGTGCCTCCTTAACAGCATCTTCCTTTCTTAGGCGGGGAGGACCAGGCATCTCCAGGTCCAGACCAGCATTGAGGGCTGCAGCGACCGAATTCGTACCGCCCCAATCACTCATGACGAGGCCTCTCCAGCCCCATTCGCCACGCAAGACCTCTTGCAGTAGCCACTTGTGCTCATCGCAATGAACACCGTTGACATGATTATACGCTGTCATGATCGCCCAAGGATTCGCTTCCTTGACAGCAATCTCAAACGGCTTGAGGTAAATCTCGCGCAATGCACGTTCATCAATGGTCTCATCAACCGTCGTACGAGCTGTTTCTTGCTCATTGGCCACGAAATGCTTTATCGTAGCAGAAATACCAAGACTTTGAAGTCCTTGTATGACTTTTGAAGACATTTTACCGGTGAGAAATGGGTCTTCACTGTAGCTCTCGAAATTGCGACCACCGAGAGGATGGCGATGCATACAGACTGTTGGACCGAGCATACAGTTTACTCGCTTACCTCTCGCTTCAGCACCCAGAGCCTTGCCAAATTTCTCGGCAAGGTCCAGGTCAAATGTCGCTGCGAGATTACATGCTGCTGGGAAACAGGCCGACTTGATGTCGAGATCTGTTGCTGCAGAGCGGATTCCATTTGGTCCGTCGGCGGTCTTGATTCTGTTAGCAAATAATTGCAGAAGACACGAGATCAAGCTCACCTTAATTGAAGGAACTCCTTTTTCTGGATAACCAACTGTTTCTGAGAAGTTCCGACCTGCTAAGAGAGAAATCTGATAAGATTTAGCTTCATTCGTCTTTAGAAGGGCTGATGGCGGAGCGTACTTTCTCCTCCAGCGTCAGTGACTGTATGATCGCATCAATATCCGTGTTTGACATTTTGCCGTTGTACGCCTCGAAACTACTGGGGCATGGACGGATGCTGATACTCGCGAGTAATAAGCAAGCCCGGATCTCTTCTCTCTGACTTGCGTGCGGGTCAACGTCGGGGAACTGTGTCGCTAATTTTGTGGAGGTTCTGGGGGGGAATATCTCCAGCTTAGGACTGGTTCAACTGGCAGTAAAGCATCCACTAATGAACGTTGACGAGCTTCGACAAAGCAACAACGGAGACTAGAGAATTGGCCAAGGTTCAAGTCATGGGCGAGAGTATGACCAATCGGCTAAACGGTCCTTCGGAAGACATGACAGTGGACCAATGATAGCCTGGTCCGAAGTCTCGGAAGGGCTGGGAATAGCGTCGGATCCAGACCAAACGCGTCAAGCCAAGACCCCATCAAACAAGTTGTCAATCTCTTCAAGCGTCAAAGAACACTCCAAGTTTCCCCATGGGGTGTCAGTTTACCACCGCGTGGGGTAGCATTGGATCTGCATAATCTTTTTCTGATTTCGTTGGTTCACATATAATTAATCTCAATGACCCTGGTGTTTTGGGTTTCTGAACAGTCATCATCAGTCGCTGATTGAAGTTGGGACATCGAACAAAACTACGATCACTTCCAAGAGTCATGGGTTCCTCACCAACAGAGAAGAAAGGTGCTGCCGCGGCTGCCGGCAATGACCTTGCAGCAGTGAGTTTACTCCCACGATGCGAATGATGGCCATTGGGTACTAACATTCTCGCCAGGTACTCCCCGATGATGCTCGACCTTGGTATCGCGTACCGCATCTCCTGAAACTCAACCTTCTCCTTCTTATTCCCCTTGTGTCATCAGGCGCAATTGGTTATGATGGTATGTTCAGCGCGCGACAACTTCACCCCCCTCACTAACATGCACAGGATCAATGATGAACGGTCTCCAGACCCTTCCTCAATGGAGAGGCTACTTCGGTCAGCCCGAAGGCGCCATGCTCGGTGCTCTCAACTCCGTATACCCAGCTGGAAAGGTCATCGCCTTATTCTTCGTCACCTACGTATGCGATCGATTTGGTAGAAAGACAGCCATGATGGTTGGAGCCTTGACTTGTGTCGCCTTTGCGATCATGCAGGCTGTATCACAGAACTTGGAGACCTTCATTGCGGCCAGAGCTATCCTTGGGTTCTTCACAAGTTTCTTGGCTCAGCCTAGTCCAATCCTCATCACTGAGCTTGCCTATCCCACACATCGAGGAAAGCTTACCGCTCTGTACAACACATCTTTCGTAAGTACCCGCTCTTCACCCTGAAAGACATCCACTGACTTGACAGTACCTCGGAGGTATCATCGCCGCCTGGTGCACATACGGAACCTTCAAAATCGACTCAACATGGAGCTGGAGAATCCCCTCTCTTCTCCAGGGAGCCCTCCCCTTCATCCAGCTCCTCGCCGTTTACTTCCTTCCCGAGTCTCCCCGATGGCTCGTCGCTCACGGCCGACGCGAAGAAGCCCGCAAGATCCTCGCCACGTACCACGCCGGGGGTGACGCGAACGCTCCACTTGTCAACTTCGAGATGGCGGAGATTGAGGGTGCTCTGACGCACGAAGCCGATGCCATGTCACAGAACTCTTGGCTCGAACTCGTCAGAACTCCCGCGAACAGAAAGAGAACCCTCATTGCCGTTATTGTTGGATGGTTCGCTCAGTGGAACGGTATCAACCTCGTCAGGTATGTTGTCTCACCTCGACCCCGCGTTTGTGTATCTGTCTAACGTCTCCTAAAGCTACTACCTTGTCCTTGTCCTCAACACGATCGGTATCACAGCTGCCAAGGAACAGACTCTCATCAACGGTCTTTTGCAGATCTCAAACTGGCTTGCCGCAATCTTCGTTGGTGCTATGTTAGTCGACAGACTCGGACGTCGCACCCTGTTCCTTCTGTCGACTTGTGGCATGTTCGTGTCATACATTATATGGACCGCTCTCAGTGCTTCGTTCGACAGTACGCGAAGCCCAACTACCGGAAAGGCCATTGTCGGCTTTGTGTTCATCACCTTCTTCTTCTACGCTATTGCTTGGGCCCCTCTGCTTCAGGCGTACACTGTTGAGATCTTCCCGTACACCCTTCGCAGCCGTGGTGTCTCCGTTATGTACGTCAGCACATTCGTCGGTCTCGTCGTTGGAAACCAGGTCAACCCAATTGCCATGAAGAACATCGGTTGGAAGTACTACATTGTCTTCTGCTGCATTCTTGCCTGTCTCGTTGTAGTTATCTGGTTTCTCTTCCCCGAGACGAAGGGTCATACTCTGGAGGAAATCCAAGCCATCTTTGAGGGAACATCTCATGGGGCTCTCCATGCTGATAAGCTGGAGGATATTGAGCATGGAAGAGCAGACCAAGATGGCAAGAAGGATAAGAAGGTCGACCAAGTTGAGCTTGCTTAGGTGGAACAACCAGAGTCCTAGATTTTGTAACAATAATAACAGCCGATGGCAACTGCTCACATAGACTTTGTAACCGATTCGAGCACACTGACCAGAGTTCCAGTAGCGATGCTCCGATGGCGACCTGCCGGTATGTGCCGGAGTGCAGCCAAAGAAGATGCCCGAAACTATCTCTTGTAACCTGCCGGAAGATCCAGGAACGAATGATTGCCATATATTCATCATACAATACCACCTATGTAGAGGATGTCACCGAGCACGACCGATGGATGTACTGTATTTCAAACAAGTATAGGCGACCTGCTGGTCGAATATACTCCTCAATACCCTGTCGGCTCTACAAACAAGGTACAATAGATTCGTATGTTCTTATGAATGCGACTTGTAATTTGGAAAGAGGGAGTTTCATCACCTATAAAGACGACAGCTAACTCTGCATCCCTGGCGCTGGTTCAAACAACATCGCACAGAACAAGGTCGAGCACCCAACCCACAATATCACCCATCAATCGTTCATTCATCATGAAGTACTCAGCTGTTGCTCTTCTCGCCCTCGCCCAGGGCATTGTGGCTATCCCATCTCTGCTTGGGCAGATCAAGCAGAGCCAGTCCAAGGTTCTGGTGCCTGATCAGGATATATCGTTAGTATCTCTAACTAAAACTACCCATCATGCCTTACAATCCAATGCTTAGCCCATTGGGGTCTATAACATCGCATGTTACTTTACTAACACGAAGCCATAGTCTTTCTATCAAGCTTTCGCAGGTACCTATGCAGAGGGGAAAGCCCCATACTAAGCAGCAAGATATCTGCTGGCTCCTTTGTGCTTCTGAGGAGATTGAGTGCCCAGATGAGTGGGTAAGTTGATCTACGCTCCCTTTGACTGTTGGCTTGCGCTAATCAAAAGAAAGTACTCCTCTCAGCAGGTTAGATCACGTTTTTGGCCAGATATGTTCATAACTAACCTTGAATCTTAGGGCGATTGCTGGACTTGTTGCCGCAGTTCTTAAACGCTACGCCGAGCAGTCTTGAGGCAATGCATTTAGGTTTAATTGCCTCCCAGTAGTGCAGGCTAGAATAATGGCCTCGAAGAACACCCACACGTCACTCGCTTAGTTAGTCTTTGTTTGTCATTCCTGAAACAGCCACTCACTTGGTAAAATACACTATGAAATGAGAGAGCTATAGCGCTATTCTTAGATATGCTGGGATGTCTTATGGAGGTAACAGGGCACGGCACATCTAGGTCAAGCACAGCAAATACTATAGCCTCAGACTACGCGTCAAGAACTCCATGTGACGTGTATGAATGTTTAATTACTGAAATTTCCCGTCAGTCTCCTTGATTATGTGACTTTGTGTTATATGGTATGAGGAGCTGATAATGACATCCGTGCCACGTGGGGCTCTTGTTCAGTGAAGCTTTGGAAACAAAGAAGCCTGCCTAACAAGGTTCGGAAGTGAGCTGCGGTCTCTGGGGTGACTTAAGCTCACTACCAACATACCCGATTTCGATGGTAGGCCCTGCGTATCGTCCGTTTTCTTGATCAATTTAAGGCAACAAATTTTAACCTAAACTTGACGGAAGATCAAGGCTCACTCTAGATCCTTAAATAAGCCTGTGCAAGTGTGACACTATTGGAGTTAAAGCCTCTTTCAAACCTTCAAGCTTATCGCAGCTCATCACAATATTTGTTTTAGAGTGGGGACGAAACTGACATGATAGGCTGTGTCATATTAGACTCACTTTTACCAAAGTTTGCATGATAAAAGCCTTGCACAATAGGATTTAGTAGAACAGATACCTATCATAGTTTCAAATGAGTGGAAAATACTTTTGCCTTCGATGTATCCTCACACCTTGTTTTATAGGAAGGCCCGACTATTTAAGAATCCCGTTTCACTTTGGCTTGAATCAATTTCGTTTCTTCAATCGTCCCGAAGCATTCGTAAAGCCGGTGATCATACGACATGTCGCGCTTTTTAGAATGCCATGCACGCATCAGAAAACCTGGGCGGCGCTCTGAATGGATCCCGAGATGGCCTCGATGGTTCCAATGCGTTATGGAGTTATTTGGCACTGTTGCCTACTATCTTTGCTGTTACAAATGGGGCTGTCGAGGATCCACGAATCGTGCTGTTGTCAGCTCATCGTCCAAAACACCATTAGACAATGAGGACACACCCCAAAAGACGGTAATTCTACCGCAAAAGATGAATATAGTCCGAATACCTACTGAAATATTTGACGCCATCTTCAGATTCCTTCCTCATAGTTCGCTGTATATACTCCGTCAAACGTCACCAAGTTTCCGCCAATATATAGACAACGATCCTGTCTTTCGCAAATTTCATACCTTGAGCCGTTGGCATAGGACAGCGTCGGCCGCTGTTCGAGACAGTCGCGAGATATATACTTCTCTACGCCGACAAACTCTATGCACTGAGTGCCGGGCCATAAGCACAGATGAATTACGAGAAAGGCTGATATCCTTATGCGAGCCGAGAAGCTGCACCGGCTGCAAGAAGGATCATCCTGGAATATTCTTCCCCGCGAACGGTAGAAAAAGAAACAAGTGTGTTGGGTTGCTCGGTCATTACGATATATGCTCTCACCGGCGACTCGATTTTCAATGGAGGATCCCCAAACCTTGGACCCAATACCCAATCTTCGAACGCTGTATGGACGGATCGCATGCTTCTTCAGAAGGGAGTGATGAGGATCCTGACCTCATTTCAGAGCAATACACCCCTACTATCGAAGTCGATACCTGCAGGTACCCAGGCATTATCGCCACGACGATCTCGTTGACCTTTGAAATTCTCGGAATATGGGAAAAGAAATCAATGGGCCGATATTTCATGAGAGGTGTTCTCCGAGATTGTGGCCAACTTTGTCCACATTCTTTGACCGCAATGGAACGCTTGCTCAGCAACTTGGAGTGCATGCACTCTTTGCTGCTGCAGATATTTTGGAAATTCAATTCCAGTGAGAGATGACGGTTGTGTCAGTCTTTGTTACACATGCCAGGAGTGCAGCGTTATATACGCCTGGGAACGCCCACGCAGCAAGTTCAAGGAGTGTTGCAAGAAGACAGGCTTATTAAATGAGAACTCAATTCGGTTACACATCAGCCGTCGATGGAGACACTCAGATCCATTGAGTTTCGAATGGCTTCGGAGCATACAATATGGCGATGACGGGAATCCCGTTCTCACGGACAGAACAAAGCACGTTTTGTGGTGCGATCAGCCTGGCTGTGGTACTGGGTCCGGCCATAGATGGCTGAAGCTGGCAAAACTCTTCTCGCACGCCTTTGAAAATAACGAGTGCCGTGACTTGAAGACAAGTCGATTTGGATATCAATGTGGGACTCATACAATTAGCTTTCCCAAGGCTTGTAGTTGGACCATGGAATACGATGTCTACGAGGAGGCAAGAAGAAGATATCCGGAAGAAAAGAAGGGCTCACTGCATTGGTGGTGTAGATTCTTCACTGCTGGACTCCACTGAATAAGAGGCTCCAGAGAGAATGTACATATGTTGGCTGGGTGATCTATGTAAGACCACGTTAGGCCTTTCGTATCACGTTATCAAGCGAAAAAATAACCCGTATCGCATTCATCGTGAACTCTAGTTTTAACCATGTCAGGTCCTATAGAAAGACATATCATCATTGATAAATTGATCAATGAAGATACGAGAACAGGAATAAGTATGCGATTAGAAAACGTGTGAATTGATGGTACTTAATAAACATAACTAAGCCGGCAAATTCGAAATGTGGCTCAAGCCAGTGGCAGGACTATTCGGAAACATGAGCTTCCTCTAATGTCTTTTCTGAAAGCTCTCCCAGCTCCTTGAGTGTTCTTGGAAATATATCTGAGCAACCACTGTCTTTCACCTCCATGAACCATGAGGATGATGGGATAATACAGAGTTGAGGTAAGCTGTAAAAGTTGAGTTCCTTCTCAGTCAGAGAAAGCATAGAGATCTCAAAGTCGGCTCTTTCTAGAGTGAGAAGTCTTGTCATAGACCATATTATTTCTCCAAGCGCGTATACGTCATAACGGTCCGCGCCGTAGGAGGCGAGGAGTTCTGGCCTTCCTCCGTGCAATTGCAATAGAGTGTCAGTAAGCTCCTGGCACGAACTTCCATTCGAAACGCGCTCACATATCTGGGGGGTTGGAGCGGTCTCATGTCCTCGAATGACATATAGGAAGTTTGGTGAGGAGACCTGTAGGCATGTAAGTACTTTGTCAATGCGCATGGCATTGGCAATTTCTTTGGTGTAAGGCTTTAGCCTGGTAATGACATAGGCAACCAAAAAGCTTAGTCTGACTTCAAAGATGATGCAAAACTGGTTCACGAGCCGTATTTGAGGATAACAGACATGAAACCATCTTCCAATCTCAGAGTTATGGTGTGAGGCGACGTCAAAACATGATAATATACTGGCCTCTAAGTCAGGACAAGTTGCCGACATGTCAAGCATTAGTGGTAGAGCCCAGGCTATGAAAGCTTCTTGGTACTCTCTAGTATCAAATGTCACATGAACTGCGTTTTCCAACAGATGTAGAAAGGCACTTTTTTTGTGAACAAATGGCGCCTCTCTGAAGCTCCGAGGGCAGATCTCGAAGAAATGCGGCTCAGCGCCCACTGACAGCAAGTGTTCAGTCAACTTCTTCAGGTGAAGAAAGTCATTCCTTTGTCCTGTTACTGTCGGAAGCTGACAAGTTTCTTGTAATACTTGTGTAGCAACCGACTTCGGTAATGACATCCCGGAAAGCGTTGAAATGATGAAGGCACGGAACAGCGGATACTTGGCTAGATAAGTCAAGAATTCGGGGTTTGGCCTCCACAAAACCATGTCTCTGATCACATTGTTCTCGTATAGACGCTTCAAGATAGGAAGCAGTTCAAGCAACTCGTTCTTCTCGTACCCATGGTGGGGTTCCAGTGTTTCATATAACCCATGAAGATCTGACAGAAAGGAGGATAATTTGGCTCTCGCCCCATATTTGTAAAAGTGAATACAGGCCAAAGAAAGAAGGCCCTTGAAAAGAGAAATTCTAGTCTCTCCTGGAGTTTGCTTGTGAAGCTGTAAGATATTCCGTCCTTCCTCAGTGTCAGTCAAAAAGTCGTGAGCTGTGCGATGGATAAATTCCACCCTGAGAGGCCAAACCTCCTTGGCACTGCTGGGGGTGGCATGCTTGGACTTTCGAAAAGTTTGGTGACTTGTCTGTAGAAGACCAGCGCATCTAACTTCAATTCCCTTCTTGGTTTCATTGCAGAGTTGCATCAAATCTGCGTATTTTTGATCAACCTTTGGGCGAATAAGAAACTCCTGGAGGTTCGACTTTTCCGCGCACACAATTTGCAGTAGCATTGGGCCATGATAACGATTATAGTATTGCAATGTTCCCAAAGAATACGAGGCGATTTCTAGGGTTTCATCGCTGTACAGAACATAGTGGAAGTATCTGGCTGCCACCTCTGCGTAGGGGCTGTCTTCGTTCATTCGTCGCCACATTTTGGCGTAGAGATCCGCTAGTTCGCTAGGAAGCTTGTCCAGACGCCTTAGAAGTATTTCTTCTGGGTCTTCATTCCTGATGCCAGTAGTAACACTTCTCAGGACCAAATGTACCCAAAGAAAGACCCCTTGAGCTTTTTTCACTATCCTGTTCGTCAAAAGCTGGCACGCCTCCTCTGAAATCGCGCCAGAGGCAATGAAGTGTTCAAGTTCTTTGAAGGCAAATGTGATCATTTCGGGCTTCGTCAAGGCTTCGAGACAGATATGGCAAGCATTGTGATTTCTAAGCCAAGTAGCTAAGAATCGATCGGGCCGACTGGAAACACAGATTTTGACTTGTGGGTGGTGCAAAAGTTCTTCAATGGTCTGAATGAGATTGGGTATTCCATCCGAATTTCCTATCTCATCAATACCATCAATGAAAATAAAGATGTGATGATGCTGAGACTCTGCAATATATCGGAAGATATTCTTCAGGTCTCCACTTGACCAATCCTCGTAATACTTATATGAAGTACTAGGTTGGCTTTCCATGACCTGCTCTTGTAAAGACTTATCGCTATCCAGTAAGTGGTATACTAAGGAGCACAGGAGACCTTTGATGCTATTCTGTGTAGTGGAACCAATCTTCCAGAAAAAGTGGGAAAGAATTATAGGCTGGGGGCTCCACTGGCTCAGGAGGGATTTCGTGTTGGGATTGTCGATGATGAACTTGGATAGCGTGCTCTTTCCTGATCCTGGCTTCCCTTGGATGCAGAACAACGGGTGGCTAGTTGTCAACCATTGTTTGAAGACGCTCCATGTTGAATCAATATCTCGATCATCTTCCATGACTGTCGCAGACATATCAGTGGAGTTCTCTGCCTCGGGAGATTCTACCGTGGCTTCGTTGAGTCCAGCTGCCACTTCCTTGCTGCTCATACTTTCATATGAGGCAAAGACACGACCGAAGCTCACCTCCCCAGAGCCTTTGAGATCATTGTATCTTTTCTTCATTTCAGGAAACCTGAGACTTTCTAGGAAATCTCTCCGCTGCGATTCTGTTATGAGGACGTTTTTGACTGTTTGGCGCGTATTCGCTGATTCTCGCATGATGATGTCGCGCGTGGTTTTGTGCTCCGCAAGGATGAGCGCCTCTAGCTTGTAATGTCCTTTGGATATTTGTCTGATCACAATTTTGATATAATTCTCAAGGCTCGTGAATCTCTGATCATCCAGAAGGTCTTTGGCATCATTTTGAGAACTGCAGGCACTGTAAGCAACTTGTCACAAAAGAAACCTTGTAGCGTACCAGATCGCCATCAGAAGTCGGGTTTCCATAAGCTTTCTCTCCATGTCTAGGCTTCTCCGCAGACGTTCGATTCTGCCCCGACGCAGCAGAGACTTGAACATGTATGATATGGCACTGGTGCAGTCACCCCTTTGCTGGTCCTTTGTCACGTATCGGAGTTCAATTTGTAGCTGTCTGGCGGTATCTCGGCATCTGTTTGCCACTCCTTGAAGCTCCTGCTCCACTGGTGGTGATTTCTTTGATATGTCGAGGGATTGAAAGCGCCTGTCAACTAGGATCGAGTTTTCGTGCATATCATTTACATATGCTTCGAGCACATTATGATCTGTAGGCTCACCATCGTAAGCTTCCTTGAAGCCTACGACAACTTTGAGAGAAAATTGAATGAGTTGAACGATGGCACAAGCTGCGCCGAGTGCTTCCAAGCCTGTCGCCATTGTACTTTGTTGTGACTAATTTGGTGAGATAATGGATAAAGATGAGGAAGTCGGAGAAAATTAGTTGATTAATTATAGAGAAACTCACGGCCAACAAAACGGCGACTGTAGATATAGTGGTCGCCGCGATCTTACTGGTAGACAGTGCTACTCTGCTGTTGCTGCAAAAAGAGAGTCTAAGCACCCTTACGGAAATACCTGCGAAACAGGAGGCTGGCAGGACGTCAAGAACCTTGACGGAAGTAGCCCCGGTCGCTGGCTCCTCGCATTTGAAGTCACACAATATCAAGCTAGTCTTCGGAGAAACTGCCCCAAGAATACCACTGATGATCAGAGTCGAGGCTAACTATCAAGACGATCACGCTATATCACTCAAAGTACTGGTAGAGTAAAGAGGGAATGATCATGTCAATGAATTGTACTGGGTGTTTGCAAGTTTAACTAGAAAGATACATATCGGTGAATGAATGCCTAGGAAAAGAAAGGGAGCCGCCCATTGCTAATAAATTCTCATGAGAAACTTTCCTTCTGATGCGCTCTGACTCCATCATCTAGTGGTATGTAAGAGTCCAGCCATTTTCATGGTCATCTTGCTCCAGGTAGACCTGTGAATCGCCCTTGGGATTTCGGAGTCCAACGATGAAGGCAACAGTCTCAGCACAGTCGACACTCCCTACAAGATGGATGTCTTCCTTGCGGTCATCCCAGAATGAGAAGTTGGGGCCGCCAATGGATTTCTGATCATCGAAGGGCTTGACGGAGTTGTATGTTACATCGTTCTCGGGGAAACCAGATAGAGGTCGTGCATCAGCTTGTGCATCGCTGTTCTTGACGAAGAATCTTCGAGAGTAGCGAGGTCCCTGACGCCAAGAAAGATGGCAATTCTTTGCGCCCGCGGGGATGTCCTTGAAGACGATCACTTGCTCGACCTGGGACTTGTCCTTCCAGGTCTCGAGATGGATGCCGTTGACCGGGCCACTAGATTCATCGGGATTCTCGGGGTAAATGTCGTACAACGCAGTAGGGACGATGGTCTTGACCGAGGAAGATGCTTCTGTAGCGGTGGGTTTGGTCTTCGCCTTTTCGGGAGTTCTGCCAGAAACAGGCGTAGTTTTGGTACAAGGATCATGGTCGAAACAGCCGACGTTGGTGTCACAAGAGTAGTACCACGTACCAGTCGCGCATTCGTTGGTCTGTTGGCGAGCTACATTGACGGGAAGGGCACTTGCAGCAGAAGCGAGATAGACCAGCGCTGTGACTATGTTGCTAATGGAAGGCATTGATGCGGTGTGAGTTCGGAAAGCACAGATGACGAAGTTGGTGTCGGTGAGTGAAGAGTTGCGAGCGCCGGTAGAACTTGCAGGTGCTGACTGCAATTATGTTGGTGTGAAGATGTTTCGAGAATGTTGCTCTGAGGGTGTATAACCATTGTCTTATAGGAAGTCTTCTTCTCACCTGATGCAATGATCAAGAGTTGGTAATTGGGTTGTCTGCGGCGCATCACTAGCACAGCGACGACTCTGAAGCTGTCTCCAATGCGATTGCTCTACATTCAGAACAAAAAAGGCTTAAGACTGCAGTGACGTGAGCGTCGTCGCGATCCCCTGGTCTTGACAGATTGTCATCCCCGACTCCGTTAGTAGCTAGATGAATAGCAGCGCTAGTTAACAACTCCGCCTCAGTACTTGTGCAAATACTACGCTATTCTCCGGAGTCGATTAATTTTGTAATATCGTATGGCGAGTATGCGAAGATTGTAGTCTTATCTCCGCACCGAACCTGAAAACTCTGGTAGTCTGGTGTCCAGTCCACCTTAGCAACAATAGCCATAATCGGAACATTCAAGTTCTGGGGCAGCAAGAGGCCGTTAAAATCGCCACTATTTTTATTAAAGAAACTGTATGTGCCGTAGTGGTAACTGTATACAATAACTACTTTTGATACATGATTCATAATATGACGCTCGCGCTGGCCATTCCATCATTTGTGCTGAGATCAACCTCTCATATCACTACGCGTGAATACGGACTACAACCATCCACTATTCTTGCTTTACACATATTAAAGCGGTCTTCTGCGAGACGCATGAAGCCTTACAAGAATTGGCAATCTAGCTCTAACTGAGGCAAGTAAAATTGAGTTACAAACCACTGACGTCTATATGAAATATAATTTCAACCTTGATCCTCCAAAAATGAACAAGATCCAAGTTATCTATGATCTTACTATCTATTAATCAGCCTAGAGCTTTCCTTTAATGATAAGTCAGTGCTGTCGCGTTATGTAGAGGCGATGTACAAGCCTTTATTTACACAAACGATATTCTGTCACCTCAATATCATGATGCCTCATCCACATAACCTCTAGAAGGTAGGGTCGAAAAGGATTAGTCCTAATTTTCCATAGCTTCCACTCTTCGCAAGTCAATTCCATTTGAGCCAGTCTCGGCTGAAGCCCCGAAGCTCGTCGCACGTAAGCCGGGTTTTAGTAATAGCCCCGACTCTCGAATCCGGCAGGAGTTTGGCGATCAAGTCAATCAAACCCCGACAGCAACGGGATAATGCGTACCAAAAAGGCCTTACTACCGAGAACTTTTGTCTGAAAATAAAATAGATACGCTACATCATGGGCTCTTTACCGTGTCTGATCGTAGCGCTGAGTAAGATTCGTTCATGCTGTCACGTCTGGTTTATCATCAGAATCCTTAGTACATCGGATGAACCAATCATGTTGATCGTCTAACATCATCAATCGGCTAACGGCACCACTTCACGCTTATAGTCAGACGCTTGGAGCGCTAAAGCATAAGTCTTGTCATGTCTCTTACTACAAGTTGGAACGGGTACCCTCGTTCACCTTTATGCTCTATAATCAACCATCGAATTGGTGGAAGTGACTCAAGCAAACATACCGAACCAAAATGACAGGACCCCAAATCTATACTCTCAACAGCGGCAAGAAGGGCGTTGAAGAGCATCGCCTCGACTATCAACACATCACTTGGTTGCATCTTACGAAGACCTTGATCCCTGATAACATCAAGTCATATCTCAACTCTCTTGGCCGTCCACCTGCAGTAGCCGACGTTGGAACTGGCACTGGGATTTGGCTACGAGACTTTGCACCGGAAGTTCACCAAGATGCTCGTCTTGATGGTTTTGACATAGATGACTCAAAGTTCTTCTCTCGGGCTGAGCTTCCACCAAATGTCAAGTTGTCATTCGGGAACGTCTTCGAGCCAATTCCCGAGAATCTCGTGGGAAAATATGACTTGGTCCACGTTCGGCTTTTAATGGTCGCCCTCAAGGCTGGGGACTGGTTGCCAGTAGCGCAGAATCTTCAATCAATTCTGCGACCAGGAGGTTACATCTTGTGGGATGAAACAGGATTCACCAAGTTTAATGCTGTGCCAATCACTGAAGCATATCAGAAATGGATCAGTACGGATGTCCGGTACGGACTATCAGTTGGACGCGATGTCACGTAAGCATTCCCTCCACTCGTCATCAAGGATTCGCTGACCTCCAACAGAAGCCCGATGCAGCTCGAGGGGCACTTCAGAAAGGCTGGTTACGTGGAATGCTCACACATTGACTTCAGTAGCTTCAGTGAGGGGCCTGAGGTTCAGAAGAGGGCAGGGGACACACTTGTCAACTATGCGCGACAAGCCTTGAATGGTATCGCTGCCAAAGGAGAGTTTGAATGGATTCGCTCTCATGAGGATGTAGAGGAACACTGCGACAAGCTGCAACAAGAGGTTGATGACGGTGTATCGGTGATGGGATATGAGGTTCGGTGGACCATTGGACGGAAGCCGGAGTAGTCTGATTCCGTCCTGCATCTTGTCGTCGCTCTTGCAGCACTGATAAGATGCCACTGATTTTCTGAGCACTTGCATCTGGTACCTAGATATATCGGAGCCATCCTCAGTGATTCACCAGCTCAACGGGCTTTGAATGGCGGACGATGTGCAAATATGTATTATTTAACCTGGTGACCCAAGAAAATGAACCAGGTGATACTCAAAGTTCATAACTAGAGCTTATGATAGCCTCATTCGTAGGATTTCAAGGCGTCTTAATGTGAACCATGGAAGCTTCGCTCAGGGAAGGGCCCGGCTTGTGCGATGTTGTACAATCATTTGTTAAGTGGAGAGTTTCAGTATAAATTCATGGAAGCCTACCTTGAACATCAACTACTCAAATTTAATCCTCAAGAAATCTCGACCTTCTGCTAACTAACAGTTTATCCATCCATTTGCAGATACGATCCACCACCCAGTTCTACGCGATGAAACCATCTCGTAAAATCAACAAAACGAACCACGTACACCGGTTTTCCATGACCGAAATTCCGAATATGTTGAAGCTCTCGGAAGCCCTCGACAAGATTTATGGAAAAGGTAACTATGAGCTAAAGACCACAGGGAACCACGTCAACCTGGTAGCTCCAGGTGTCAAGAGACCTGTGGAAGAGTTGGGGAAGATGGGGGCTTTATCTCAGGTCTTGAAGGTCGACGGGGGGTAGTCACATAAGTAGAGCAGATGGAGTTCTGGGATTGTAGTTTCATAGTGAAATTTTGATAACAAAGCATATAAGAAAGAAGTATTCTAAAATCGTGAAATGATAACCAAGTAGAGCATGGAAGATACGGTAAATGCTAGAAAGTCTGACTTCAAAGTCCGTGGGCAATCTCTCCTGTTTGCTGAGGAGATGAAGTAGTTGGTCCGATGTGTTCTCCCTCCAGTTGATCTTCCAGTATTGTCGCTGTGGTGTTCGTACTTCCAGTGTCATTTCTCACAGGCGTCTGAGCCTTGATGTATGGAAACTCTCTAGGCGTTGGCTTCGGCCTTTTCGTCTCCCGACCGCCATCATCTGCACCAGCTCCCCCTCTCCGACTCTGCCATCCCTCAAACATAGTTCTTAGAGCGTTTTGCACACTTCTCTGAAACTTTCTCTCCGTCTCACGGTTACTATTATTATCTTCACTCATAACGAGGCCTGACATCACTAATTGTTCCATTATCAAATTCGTCCCGCGACCTTCCATAAACTCGCGTAGACTCTCTGCATCCTCGGACAATTCGCCGTTCAGATACGCTGACTTAGGTCTTTCAGCATTTGGGAAAATAATACTATAGATATCGAACCACTGATCGCTTTCTGACTTGTTCGGTCCTCCGAGCCGCGATCGCAATTTGCGTTCTTGTTCAGGGGTAATGCCATCCGGGGCGATGTACTCTCGCCTCTCGCATACTTGAGCACGGCGATGCTCTCGAAGGTCTTCGACAGTCGGCCATACGCTAAGGCATATGTCGCAGTGGATGGGTTGCATATGGCAGCGGAAGAGATGTTGCTTGACGTAGCTGTTACGCTTCAGGACGTGAGAGTGACAGCGGCGATACAGAATCGGGTCGTGCTTGTAGAAAGGGCAAGCCAGCCTGAGGTGGGAGTCTTCTTGTCTTTTAGACTTTTTCGCCCGTGATACTTGTTGGTGCTCGTTCTCGTCATCGCCAGCCGCACGCTTCGGTGGCTGGTCCTTGTGTTGTACTAGAGCGCTGGTTTCTGTAGACTCTGTGCTACCAATGTCAGTGGATGTAGGCTCTTTCTGGCGCGTGGATTCGTTCGCTTCGCCGTTGTCATTGTGGTCTCCATCACGGGCCTGGTCGTGCTGATCCAAATAGTTTGTTTCTGGGTCACTCCCGTAGCCCCAGTCAGAGCCTAGAGCTATCTCGGTTGGAAAGGGCTCATAGGCATCCCCAGACATGTCTTCTAATGAGGCTATAGAATCCTGGTAAGACCCATCTGAGCCCGGTGATGTGATATTTGTGTTACTTGGTGACGGGCAGGAGTCCGGAGACAAACTCCCAGACCTGTCCGACGAAGAGTCTGAAGCACCATCCTGGGCATCTTCATCGTAACCATACTCTGGAATCGCAGGACCGTGTTGTTCTAGAGTTGCAGTTCCGTCATCAGCAGATGAGCCGGTAGCGTTGTGAAAGGAGCGCATGCTGCAGCTACAGCTGATCGTCTCATCTGATAGGTTCAGTGAAGGCACAGACGACACTGATGGTACATCTGTGACAGGTTGCAATAGTCGAACTTCCTCAGTCTTTTGTTGGAAATCGGTCAGATAGGCGATCATCTCCTTCGGTGAGCCAACGTCGCCAGGGATTTCCTTAGCGTCCTGGTCCTCTCCCATGGGAATCGGCAGCGGCGATTGAACTGACTCGTCATCGTTGTCAAACCATCTTCCGATGCCGTCATGTTCGCTCTCATCACTGAGACTTCTGACCATGGTGATGCGTTTGGACTTATGTCGGTGAATAACGCCGTCCTTGAGGCTCTTTTAAATGAAGTCGAAGAGTCACACAGCCTTGTTTGCTAGCTCTGAATAACAGCAGCGGACGAAATTAGGGTGTCCCCTGCAAGGCGGCTAATTGCCTGATACTGTCACAAGTTTGAGAGTTTCCCCTCCAATTAATCACGGTGTAGTGACGTCGGAGGAAAGAGGGGAACAGAAAGCGGGCGCTTCGGTACGATCACTGGAAGCCAGCAGATGATGCCCGAAATTGCTTTTGATCGCTTTTGAGCCGCAAAACGTATGATGTTGGGTTGAAAATGCAGGCGGTGGGAGCCTGGAGGCAATGGTTGAAAATGAATGTGCGATGATGACACTGCCAGCGAATGGAACCCTCTATCACAAAGCCACCAGTCGCGTGATAACACAAAGACTTGTCACTGGACAGAAGACATCACGTTTGTGATTTCAAGTCACCCTAATCCCTGCAAGATGGCCTCAAAATGGTGACGTGGCGACCAATCTCACGCCTGCAACCTGACCTCTCAGAGCGGGGTTTTTCCACTTGGACACGAAGTCCTGCAGACCCCATGCAATGCACAGTCTCTTGCTATCTTTGCGCTCGTCACAGTTGTGATTTTGTGTCTACTGCCACGCGGCTTTGCTTTCCCCCCTCATCACAACTGTGACAAAGTCCTTGGATCCAGACCTCCTTTATGTCTGTTGAAGCACCTCCCGCACCCACACTACGAGTCAAACAATTCTTTGTTGGCCTATAGTAATATGAGGCATCAATCTCCCCACCACATTCTTGAAAGCGCAGGCACGCTTGTGCGGCTATGTATGTATGTCCGACTGAAAGAAGCCCTGATTTGGGACTCCTGAATCATGTCGCTATCGGTGATTCCCCTGGTTCTCCGTGTATTTAATCCCATTGACCACCAATATGCAATGAACTTTCCAATTCATCCAAAATTGTAATCTGACGCGGAAGCTAAAAAAAAACATCATTTACATCTTCAAAATGACCACCCCTTCCGGATATACTCCGTCAGGTGCTTCGGTAGCCAACACCTCTACCGTCGCAGTGGCTGGTAGCTTCCAAAACTCGTAAGTTATCATCCACAGTCTTCTTTTTGTCCTATCGTCCTGACAACGGATCAAGAACACAGACACGAGACGGCGCGAATCAACGAACCTCCTACAGTATGAACCGATTTCTCTATGATACGCCAGCACGTCCCGTCAACGATCGATTGGTCTACACTGCAGGCTATTCACAGAATAACCCGCCCCAGGGCAGATAGATGATGGACGAGAGGATGAAAGTATATGATGAAGCACTTAGACCTGGTAAAAAAAAAGAAAGGTTGGCATTTCTCGCTTATTCAGATGAACGCGGCTAAGTTTTCATACCCAGCTTCAATGGTTCTTGTTTTTATATACCCCGATGCCGTCCCAACACCCTTTCAACCGTCCGATCAAATGGGAGATGTTTTTTGCAAAGTTCATCTGGTCACCTTTCATATTGGGGCCTAGCCATTTTGAGTCTTGGTTTCTTTGGTTGTCCAAGGGTCATTGATGAAGATTGTCTTATCAATGGTTCGGTGTCATTGTTCAGAGTTAAGGAGTTTAGAACACAGTTTGTACTATCTCAGTTATACCCCAAGACTATATCCACTCAACATCATCCCATCCTTCTATGCAGCTGTGAAAGACTCAACCTTGATCGAGCCTCCTAAAGCCGTCTCAGCGTAGTTGAAGATGCCGAATCGGTAAGCAATAAAGAATGCCCAACCAGTGTACAGCTTGAAGTTGGGACCAAGTGTTTCATACTTGACTCCATCCCAACTGTAAGAAAAGATAGTGTTGCCAGTTCCTGCTGGGTTGGTATCAAGCTGAAGTCTCAGCCAGATCTTGGTCCTTCCAGAAGGCACATCAGCAGTGGCCTTTATTTGTCCCAGGTCTGTTGTTGTTCCGTTCCATTCATCCATATTCATCCCATGCTTCGTAGCGATTGTGAACTTTCCATTATCTCGATGAATACCGATGTATGCACTTTGGTCTCGAAACGCTGAAAGCCCGGCCCGGTCGCCGTCTTTCATCTGAGAGAAATCAATCTTCACTATTCCGGTGGGGTGATCACCATGAGTTCGGTGAGATAGTGTGTTCCTCGCCTGGTAGATATCCTTTGTGACGCTAGCAGTGCGAAGAGTCAGGCCGTTGTTGACAGTGAAGGAGTTGACGTCTGGGTTATGGTTCCACTCCCAGGACGGAGCAAGTGAGGTTCCGCGGAAGGTATCCGTGCTTGTCCAGTTCTTTGTCACACCATTCGTGCCAGGCAGCGTTGGGTAAGATGATCCCCATCCGCCATTAGCACCCTTGACAAGAATAGGGAAGCCATCACTACCCCACGTAATCGGTGCAAGAACCGGAAGACGGCCGGCTGGATAGGCCCAAGTGAATGACATGAAGTACCAGTCACCACTGGGAGTCTTGATGAGACTACCCTGATGAGGCGAGTTACCACCTGAGATGGGTGGTGTAACCTTGTCGGCGAGGACCTTGGACTCGTAAGGGCCCCAAGGTGACTTCGACTTCCAGATCCAGGTCTGACTACCACTTGGGCTATCATTCAGAATGTAGTAGAGCCCGTTGATCTTGTACATGCGGTTGCCCTCCAAGTCTTGAACACCAATATCAGTATTCTTGAGAACTACCTGGGATTTGACCTGGCTGAATCCGTCCTGGGAAAGTTGAGATACCTTGACCTCACCGGAACCGTATACGACATACATGGAGTCATCGTCATCGATCAGGATGCCATTGTCGTAGTAGCAATTGTTATCGCCGAAGTTTCCCTTGTTGTACCAGGGACCTTCGGGCGATGAGGCGGTATATACCCAGGTCTGCCAGAAGTTGATACAGCCGATCCAGTACCACTGTCCGTTGCTCTTCCTATATCTGAGGGATGATGCCCAAGTGCCTCCACGGTAAGAACGTGAGCCGGGAGGAAGATCATAGCCGTCACCAAAGTTCAATCGGGGAATTGAATGGCCGATGAGATCCCAGTTGAGCAGATCTTTGGACTTGAGTACGGGGGCTCCTGGGCTGAAGTGGAAGTTGGAAGCAGAGAAGTAGTAGTAGTTATCTGGACCGAGGAATACATCGTTATCTGGGAAATCTGAGTAGATGATAGGATTGTTGAAGGTGGTGGCGCGAGGGTGTCCTACCAAGCCAGCAAGGGCTGGCGTCAAAGAAGTGGCCCACGCCACGAGGGAGTATACCTTCATTTTCAAGAGATGGCGAAGTCTACAGCTTGACTTTCACTTACAAGGTGGAGGTTAAGGAACTTATAACAAGGCGAATCGGAAGTACGGAGTCCCTATAATGCCAAGCTCGGACCCTGGCCATAAGTAGCAACTTCGGCAAATGGCTCCGAATATGCCAAACGCGGGACGTGGAACGAGATTTGACTCGGCCAACATGAGAATCTAACATGTTGTATCGACAAAAATGGATAATTTACGGTGTATTGGGTAGCATTCTCTGCATTGCATGGTTGCCGTCATTTTGGAAACGGATGGTAGAAGCCGTGGTTAGAGCAGTGAACTTGGCTAGATCGGTATATATGTACATCTGGTATGCTTTTCCCGCCTAATGATCTGCAAAAGCTCATAACAAATATATGGAAGACGGGACGACATTCCGAAAGTGTGCCAGTTTCATTCAGATGAACATGCAACGTAGATGATCAGAGGTATTTTGGCACAAGTGATTGAATAACTTCTCTCCTTTAGACCATTCGCTGCCTAAACTATTATTATATGTAACTCTTCCGGCTAAATGAAACATAGAGTGAGACTCAAAATTAAACCCGAAAGTCAACAACAACCTTCTCACTGCTGACACCCTTGGGAAACAAGAGATCCAAAGCATCATTAATTCCACCAAGTCCACCAGGAACCTTTCTAGCGGGCACAGAAATGAGACTCTTGGTAGCCAGAGCCTTGGGGAAATATGTGCCAAAGATCCACTTCAGCAGCTCTGCATTCTCTTCCTTACCGAGCAGCAGTGACCAGCCCTCGAATTTGCGTGTGACACCAGTGGGGAGAGTCTCGGGACCAAAAGGTGGCTGGAGAGCGTAGACTGAGTCGCCGCCTTGAACTGCGACAACATCGGCGAGAAGCTTAACTGTAGCCCCGGTTGAAATTGTGTCAAGGACGATATCGTAGGGTCCAGCGGCGATGAGGTCCTTAGTAAGAGCCTCAGTTTCTTGAGAATGATCAATTATGTTGGAAGCACCAAGCTTGGACACAAACTCCTTGTGCTTGGGGGATGTAGTGGTGATGACTTCGTATCCAGCTTGAGTGAGATACTGCACAGTCATGCTTCCGATACTGGAGGTGCCGCCGTAGATCAAGATGCGCTTTCCCTGAGACTTGGGCTCCTGACCAGGGACAGGTCGCTCCAGCTTGAGGGTATAGTTGAAGATAGCAGGAATGGTAGGAAGGTTACCAACAAGGCGGACAGCAAGATCCATAGTCTCATCATCATCAACCTTTGTGGTGGTGACTTCTGATGAGATAGAATACTCTTGGAAAGCGCTATACTTGCTATCGCTAGCTCCAGCAGTCTTCATGCCAACAACCTTGTCGCCGACCTTGAAGTCTTTGACATCTGCACCGACCTTTTCGACAGTGCCGGCGAAGGAACTGCCGAGGACAGTGGGGTAAGGAAGAGGAAGCATGGCGACTTTGGCGATCTTAGCGTCGATTGGCTGGATGGCGATGATCTGGTTCTTGACAAGGAGTTCATTGGGTCCAGGCTGGGGTGTTTCGATCTCCCGGACCACGAGAGGGGCCTTGGCGGCGGGAACTTGAGCGGCGAGATGAGGCATAATTAAGATGATAGTACTAATCGTGAAGGTTACTACGTGTTGTTGTGACCGATTGGTGATTGTGAAGATAGTTCTAGTGGTTTTTGGAATTACTTGATTGTGGAGGTGATGTGTTTGGGATGATGGAATGATAAGTCCACGATAGTCGGAACATTGGTTTATTATATAGCTCATTTTTCCCCCAAATTGATATATCTGACCGATTTCACTCTGTCTATGGTGTAATTCCTATACAATCTGAAGGATTCACAACAAACCGTCTAGTTGCTGACACACAGCATCACCAACCTCATAGGGTAGGTTGCTTATGCGACAGCGAAAGAGTGCGGAATTCCATTCGGTCCATCATTGGCCCTTCGGTGTCTTGGCATTCACCGGGCGGGGCGCTTCGTTCCCTCGGGATTCGATTGGTGGGATTGATCACTTGGAAGTGCTAACTGATGATACTTTGATTCGTGCACAAGCCTAATAGATATTATGAGTATCCTGCGATAAAGGCATAAAACTTAGAGTCACCCGCAGATTATGCGAAAGTGAGTGAGTGATCACTGATTGGCTACTGAGTCGTGCCAATGAGCCAACACCAATACGGCTTAGTTTACTGTCAATCGGCATCTGTCGCATCTCCGAAATGTCCACTGTAGTTCCATCCACTCCGCGCGCGTCAAGACATGGAAATCCGACATACTCCATTCTTAGCAAGCATGTTAGAAATTGTCGATGGATTTGGCCGAAGTTTTGCATCTTGTTTCGCAATTGGATCCGACTAGTGTAGAGAATTGAATACATATAGAGCCCATCATGGCCTGCTCAATCAATCTCATCATCAACATCATCATTAAATACAAAGACACTAACAAGCAACACACTCATCTATCAACAACCATCATCAACGATCAACCAACTTCTTCAATCCAAACACTACTCAAATATCCCCAATACTCCAAATCACAACAATGTCTCGTGCTCTCCTCATCACTGGCGCTACTGGCAAGCAAGGCAGCTCTGTCATCAATGCTCTCATCGCAAAGAAAGCAGACTTCCTCCTTCTCGCTGCCACGCGCAACAAGGAATCACCTTCCGCAAAAAACCTAGCTTCTAAGTCCTCCAACATCAGGCTGGTTGAGGGAGATCTTGACTCAATCCCCGCTCTCTTCACTGCCGCTAAGCAAGCTGCCGGCACTGTGCCTCTCTGGGGCGTCTACTCAGTCCAATTGTCTATGGGCAAGGGTGTTACCCTTGAGGGCGAGGTCCGACAAGGAAAGGGTCTTATCGATGAATCTATCAAGGCTGGCATCAAGCACTTTGTCTACTCCAGCGTTGACCGGGGCGGTGACGAGAAGTCTTGGAACGACGCTACTGTTGTCCCTCACTTCAAGACCAAGCACGAGATCGAGCATTACCTTCGCGACTCGACTGCCAACGGAAAGAGCCCAATGAACTGGACCATCCTGCGCCCAACTGCTTTCATGGAGAACCTCGAGCCCGGTTTTGCCACAAAAGTCTTCCTCACAATGATTCGCGACACTCTCAAGAACAAGCCTCTTCAGTGGACTGCAACGGAGGACATCGGCTTCTTCGCTGCTGAAGCTTTCACGGACCCACAAGCTTGGGGCAAGCAAGCCATCAGCTTAGCTGGCGATGAGCTCACATTCGAGCAACTTAGCGAAGCTTTTGAGCACGCCACTGGTGGACCTGCTGGTACGACATTCGGTTTGCTCGGAAAGGCTCTGAAGCATGGCGTTGCCGAGCTTGGAATCATGGTTAATTGGTTCAGAGATGAAGGTTACGGAGCTGATTTGGCCAAGGTTCGACAGCTGAACCCTGGGGCGAAGACGATGGAACAGTGGGTCAAGACAAGTGCTTTTGTAAGCCACTGATAGACGGGGAGAGTGCCATACAAAGTTATTTAGAAGTTTGAGCTTATAGAAGAGGGGGTTTGCAAAGGGTTTCAATATTTATTCATGATAGGTAGAACAATTTAACTGTCCAATCATCATTGACAGTCTTCGCCGCGTCATTGTATTTCGACCTTGAAGCTTACGCAACCGAGTTTCAATCACCAAGCATTTGTGACTTCGAGGCTGTTGGCTGATGGCTTATATTCACCCCCCACCACGTAAACCTTGTGGACTGGGACTTTGGCGCCACAAAAAGCCAGCTTTTGTTTTTCAGGTCGTCAGTAGTAACATATAAAAAGCACCTGCACGTCTCTCATACCTAGTTCAGTCACTCGTGGAAACCCTGCCTGGGTAGCCAAAGCAAGATGGTCACTTCCTTAGGAACAAGCACGCAAGATGCAGTCTCGTCCAACTCTGATGCAGAGGTCCAAATTCTCAATCCGGCGATACTAAGAAGCACGCGCAGCTTCCCGAAATTCAACAAGCTCCCTCCAGAGGTTCGCGACAAGATCTGGATACACTCCCTAGCCCATGAAAGAATCCTTAAGGTCTATAGCGAGGGATGCCGTGTCGAAGTCAGAGAGCGGGTTGCCATGAGCAAGCTCTTTGTTACCAGCCGCGAATCCCGTGCCGCCGCCAAGAAGTTCTACCGCGTTCATATCCCCTGCACATATGTCCATATGAGCAGCACCTACGATGGGACCCTTTACTTCAAGCCAGAGCTCGACATTATACATGTTTTTGAGTGGGCTGATTTCCCAGAACTCGCACATCTCATCTGGAAACTTGATCCAATTCACGTCGGCGTTGTCAACTTGGCTCTGCAGACCTATGGGAGCTGTTGCAGATATTATTATTTCGATAGCTCGTTCAAGACGGACTGTCAATTGGACAAAATCAAGGCGGCTATCCAGCGGTTGAAAAGATTCATCTTCGTTTGTCATGGAGTGTATGAGTCTGAAACCTGCCAATACCGCGAAAACCGCCGAAGACCCGACCGTGCTATTCCCAGCCGCCCTTTTGTCCCTGTCAAATCACATGTCCCTGCATTTCAGACTATGGAGAAGGACCCCAGGGCCGTGGGAGACTTTCTTGATGGTGTCGATCGCTTCGAAATAATGACGGTACGAGGCGAAGCGACCGATTGGTTTAAGCATCTTGAAGAATGGGGAATTGATAACGATCCTGCCGTTCTCTACCAGATCATGATGAGCTACCCAGATTGTGATCCAGAGACCTTTGTTAGTGAGAGTGCGTGCTGGGCACATGATGTGAGCGATCAGCCGTCGGGTCGATCAACTCCAGATAGCACTTTTACAAAGTCAGTTGAGGCAGTATACCATAGAGGGGATGCAATCGCATTTGCTGGGGATGAAATGGAGCAAAGGAAACGTATTCTGAATCGAATTTTAGAATACGAAAGCGAGGTGGACGATGAGGAAGTTGAGAAGCTATCCAGACAGGATGTGACGCCGGCGTTTGGGTTCTGGCTATTCCCCTTGGACGTACTACCTGCAATTAAATTTACAGCCAACTCAGAGGCACGGATCGGAGAATTCTACACAGAACTACGGCAACAGTTCGAAAAGCATACTCCGCAACTATGTTTGTCTCTTCTACCGGACTACAATCCAAAGGTCCTCGATACCTATGAGCATACTGAGAAACATTGAGTCGATAGCCTTGGAGATAGAAAAGGCTATTGATAACAAGGGAATTATAAATACGCGGTAAATCGATAGAGCCTTTGAGTTCTATCATATCTCAATATATGTATGCCAGACGACAGAAGATAGTCGGATTCAAATACATGGTTCTGTACACCTTGCAAAGACTCCACCACTATGCTGCCCTAGAAGACAAAAGGTCCTTTCACTGCTTTTACCAAGTTCTGGGCTAAGAGCTTGTGGATGGCACCGCTGGCATGGTAGTCATCTGCCCAAAGACAGTTACTTGCGCCAAAGCAAGTAGCATCTTTAGCCCCGTAAGCCGCATAATTATTAACAACCTGGTCAAATGAGGGCTTGGTATCGAAGATCTGAATTTTGACACTGGGGTGGGAGGATGTGAAGCTAGCTGCCTTGGTTTTGACCGCGTTGTTATAAGAAATGATGTCTGATCTTAGGCGAGCCAGATCGACTTCCGGCTGACCTATCAGTTTGGGGAACTGATCTGCATAGGCTTTATCAAGAGTCAGAGAAGCAAATTATCCTTTTCAAATGGTCAGGGCTTACCAGGAATACTCAGCAAGACGAATTTGCTGTAGCCGTCATTGACAAGAACCTGTAGGAGCTCAAAATATCTGTTCACGCATTCGGTAACAAGAGCACTCTTCTTGCTCCAAAACGCCTCGCCCACATCGTTGATACCAATCCAGAATGCGACGAGCGTGTCAGCTTTTGTAATCTTGGGCGCAACATATTGCTTATAGAGATCCACCTGCTCCGACATTGAGTACTGTGCCCATGAGTTGACGATCTTCTTGTCGACAGTCGCTCCGCTGTAAGCAAAGTCGTATGTGAGGATTAACGATGTGTTGAGAGTTGATGTGACGTGGCCGACCCAGTTGAGACCAGCAGAAGTCGTCTGCCCTGGCAGTCCGGGGTTCCCGATGGGGTTGGAAGCCGATGGCAGTTGTCCTCCAGGCCAGAATCCCACGGTCGAGTATGAATCACCACTACTATTAATCAGACAGAACCTACTCGTTCTGATGGTATTACGTACAAAACAATTAGGTTCTTGGTAGTCTGGGCGACCATCGACGCAACTGGACTAGCAAGAGCTCCAGACAGGCCAGCTGCCAGAAGAAGACTTTGATCGAATAGCTTCATCTCAAGGAACAAGAGTGGCAACCTCCTACAGAAAAAAGCATTATTCAAACATCCAAGATCAGAGTGAATTGTTGTTAATTTATATCTTGTTTCGCTCGCGGCAAAATACCTCCACTTCAGATACATTAACCGGATGTCGTATGTCACGGAATGCAAGGTCCGATTGGTGGGATATCTCACCATGCGAGATGCTCAGGATCCCCTCACATATGTGCGATTCTGTTTGATCGCCAATGAGTTTCTTCATAAGCTGGTAAAGCTATTGTATGACCAAAGATTGTGTTTTGGGAGGCAGATATATGCATTTTTGCGTGCCATGGTGAAAGAGGATACCGACTTCAGCAGTAGTTATTCGGATCAAGAACGTAGCAATATCAAACTTCATTAGCCACAGAAGCTAAACCAGAGACTTGAATGAATATGGCATTGCATATGCTGGTAAGCCTAAGTTCCGAACTTGGTCGCAAGGTTGTCGTTATCTAGGCCAAGTTGACTTTATCAACATGCCTCATGTAAGTCGACCATTTTGGCTGGGAATTACTGAACCTTAACTTACAGAGGACGTAATATCCTAAAGTGAATGAGGAAGACACGAAGATGGTGCAAGTCAATGTTTTAGTGAGGGCTTTTGTCTCTGAGCTCCTTATCTACTGCTCAATGAACGACCGCTTCATCGTATCTATCCACATGATGAGGAAACGTGAGCAACCAAAAAAGGTGTCTGTAGGAGCAATCTGCCTTTGGCGTGAGTTTTTAGGGCTTACACTGAGCAGATCTTGGCGCTTGTGTAAGACAATGAGATAGCAGGAATTGGGAGTAATCACTACGTCCTTCATTCTTTTCTCAAAACTGGTATCGTATTCCACTAAATTGGCTCAGAAGTCAGGCTCACTATTTGGTATCACTAGCGTATCAAATCGGGCTCCTTGACAGACCCGAAGGAGTTCGGGCAGCGTAATCGCTTACGCTCTAAATTCTGACCACAGTCATCTTTCGCAGAACAACATGTCCCAGCGTAATACGCTGCTTATTGTGGGGACAGAATGAAGCTAGAATAGGTAGGTGGTGTCGCATGCGCCCTTTCTTGTCATATCAAGGCTGACAGGGGTCTGTATAAGTAACAAGCATTGCGCATGGTATTTCAACGCTCAGAGTTTCTCCAGTCATACACTGTCATTCTTAACAGAACTATAGGATCCTGAAATAAACATGCCCGCCATGGTAGCCAAACGGACGGGACTCATGCAAATCTCGGTCTCCCGAAGTGCCGAGGAGCAGAGGTTGATCCCTGCATATTGCAGCAACCTTGCTCGCCGCGCTAAAGAACTCGAAACTTTTCGTAAGCATCTCTACGCCGATGCTAAAGGTGGTGAATTATCTTTCGGAATCATGGAGCGCATTTCGCCGCATGCCGTTGCGGTGTCAGATCCTCTGTTCTCACGCCTCGAACAGCTTCACATCCTCCTAGGTCGTGTTTTTGTCGATATCGTGGACCGGTGGTTTGCAGACGAGAAAGCACGCTTTCCGGAGCGTGTGCCATTGGACCCATCGGAAGAGGAGCTTCTCAGATGGGTAGCATCCAGTGGTTGCGTTCCCGACTACGCCGAACATGCTGGTTGTTGGCGAAGTGACTTGCTATTTGGTCGCAGTCCAGATGGCTTACGTGATGAGTCCCCGTATGTATGCGAAATTAATGGAAGGCTGCCTCTAAATGCCGTAATGGGAATTGCTCTGAGTGAGAATGGCCTTCGGGAACTCGGTGCGAGCAACGGAGGACTTGAGCCTGTGAACAGTATTGATGTGAGTATCACAACGATCTTCTACGCACTAATTTAAGCTGACACTCTGTCAAAACTTAGGCTTCTTATAACAGCCTCATGGCAATGTTCAACCCCGAAAAGCCACTTTTCTCCATCAGAGACAAGTGGCCTGGCGCTGACTCGAAGATCCTCTCAGCTGTCAATGTTGCGCGTGGAAGGCCTCCGGTTGAGGCAGTTCGTCCTCAAGACCTAGAAGTTCGCCCTCATGAAAATTCTCCAACTGGATTTGCCCTCTGGGATAAGGCCACGGACAGGCTCTTGGAACAGTGGTTTGTTGAGATGCTACAGGAAGAGTATGCCGACCTGGAACCAGCTGTCGCTCGCCAACTTTCCTTGACTCCTCTCAATGATCTTCGAACTGTATTCATCGTGCATGACAAGCGACTCCTTGGCATCATGCCTGAAGAACTTCCGAGCATGGTTTCACGTGATGTTTTGACCGCTGAAGAGGCCGACATCGTTGCTGATGGGATCATCCAAACGATCAACCCGGGTTCAGAAGGACTTCAAAATTTGCTGCGGGAGTCCAAGTCCGACCCAAAAATCAGGAATAGCTACATATACAAGCCTTGCCGTGATGGCATGGGCCACGGTATAGAACTGGGAAAGAACCTTACTCAAGGAGCCTGGCTCGAGCGTTTAGAGAAGCTCGCCAACCCAGATGTTCTTCGACCTCATGACGATGCAGCTGTCATCCAAAGGCTGGTAGACCATAATTGGTATGATGTTGTTCGTCACGAAGTTTCAACAGATGATGGACCGAAGCCCAACAAGTTCCATCTCATCGGATCCATGTTCATGTTCCAGAACCGCAAGTTCTATCCAGCTACTTGGCGTATGGGCCTTGAGACCCATCTCGGGATCACTTCCGATAAGCCTGGATTGGTCATGGCGATGGTGCATCAGCCCGACTGGCCAATTGGGGAGGACCAAGAGGAAGAGCTATGACTTTCGGTGATAGAGTGATGGGTTTATAAGCGTACTATGATAGAAAACTTGTATTGACCGATATTCCATGGCATCAACTGCGTACGCATATTGGGCACCTGAACTTGTTAGATCGTTCACCTTTACAGTCAAGCTCAATCGTTTGAAGATTGCCGACTGAAATGCAGGAGGTAACAAGCTTTTTCGGGGCCAAGCTAGGCCTGTTTCTCGGCGGTGTCTGGCACTAGACGGGGTGTTGCCGCCTGGCAGCCAATTATTGCTGGGCATAAAGTTTCTCCTGGGCGCGCTATCGCAGACTATTGATTTCGGGGAGATGAGATGATTGTCATCACCACGTAACGATATCCCTATAGCCATTTCCTTTATTAATTCTTTCTGCGTTTCTTTCGCTTTCTGTTTTCTTATTCGTCACTCACCTCAGTCAATCGTTCGCGAATTCTCATCGTGCCCAGGATGCGATCTAAGATCTTACTGTTGGCCGTTGGCCTTCTTGTCGCAGACTCTGCGCTAGCCAGTCCTTGCAAGCCCAGGTCCTCCAGTACGTCGACATAGAGAGCATGTTGAACACAACACTGGAGAATGGCTAATCGTGGTCTTTTATCTAGCTTCGGAGACTTCAATGTCAGCCACAGTCGCTTCTACAACCGCCGAGGAATCGTCCACTGTTTCAGTATCGGAAACATCCATCAAGACTAGCACTACTATCACAACTGCGCCAGACTCTACTGCAACATCTGAAGTAGGGACAACAACCGTGGCCGAACTCACCACTACGACATCTGAGGCCGAGACAACAACCGCTGCGGAATCTACCACTACGACCACCGAGGCTGAGAGCACGACCACCACCGCCGTAGCCACCCCAACATTCACCATTGTCGGCGGTGGTGGCGCTATACAAGGCGCTCCCCTGAAAGGGACCGACCAAGATGGCAGTCTCCTGTTGTTCAACCCCCAAGCCGGTAACAGCCGCACCAGAACGATCATACTCGACCCCAACACAGGCCGACTGCGAGATAAAGATACTGGAATACTCTTGTGTGCTTATTACGGCTCTGCCAACTCTCCCGACGACCCTGCCAACATTGCCTTTTGCCAGAATGGCAACACAGGACTCAACAAAGCCTACGAATATATGACCTGCCAAATCGCCAGCGGCAAGCTTACTTGTACAGCCCCGAAAGGCCAGTGCCCCACTGACGATGACGGAAACTTCCTAGGCTGCACTACGGAAAGTTTTAGCGGCGAGAACAATCAGTTCTACTACAAGGCCCAGCCAGGCGCTGGTGATTACTTTTTCATCTCTAGCGGAAGTCCTGCCGGTTACACAGCTGTCGATATCATTGCCCAAGAAGCATGAAGACGATCATAACATTTGATTCATACCCATACTTACAATACCTTAGAACTGTATACATCTTGTCTTATCCCTAAAAATAACTGCCGACCTTCAAAGAATCTTGCGCTGTGATATCCCTCTCCCTAGACCAACTCTATACCATCTATATCAGTGCGCCCGAACTCGTCCCAGCCAGTATAACGATCATATCCTTCCCCATACATCACTCCATGAACATATGCCTCTCCAACAACACGATACTTGGAACCTTCGATATGATGTAGAATGAAAGGCACTCGGGCCCCCATCAAGATCCATACTTCATCCTTGCTGCTACTCTGTCCAAGAGTCTTGGGTCCCAGGCCAAGTAGCCCCGATTCCGTCATGAAGAGTTTTCGACCCTGAGTAGCATTCCGCATGTGCTTTTCGAAGTTGCGCAACTTTCTCCGTCCCAGTGGAGTTAGTCGTTGCATCGAAGGTCGCTTATACTTGCCCCCCAAAGGGTCCTCGTCTTGTTCGTCTTCGTCTATTGCAGGAGCTCGAAAGCCTTTGCTGATGAGCCGTGCTGAGGGCAAAAAGCCTGTGTCCAACGAAATGTTGCCTCCTCGCTGAGCTTTTTCGTCACATCCTCCTTTCTCAGATGGTTCCGCTTCTCCATTTCCATGTTTGCTCTCCCCCTCCTTCCTTGCTTCTTGTGCTGGCTTTTGGCTTCGATCATGTACTTCCTCTTCATCCTCTCCATTGTTTTCTGGCTTTTCTGTCTCCCTTTCTATCTTTTCTCTGAAATCAGCTATAGCTGCTTCGAGATCTGGCACCTGCAGTTCATCTGACAGCTGCCGTGCATCATACATAGCCGACCAGAGAGCCAAGCGAGTAGTGAACGACTTCTGAATTAGTTCCCATGCCCACGATTCCGAGCAATGTCCTGACCACTCAGCTAGCAAGTCGCGAGCTTCTAGGATATCCGTCAACATCCAGTTGCTGAAGCCCGTCCCTATGTTCACTCTTGAGTCCAAATTCCCGAAGTCGTTGTCCTCCTCGGTCAATTTATCAATGATCAGAGTGCGCCACAGGGCTTCAACCCGGGTCACCGCTTGTAATGGGCGGATGTATCTTCTCGAGCGATTAACGCCAGTATTCTCGACACGCCATGCTCTGACTTGAATAGGATATTCGGCTGGACTATGCAATGCCAGTCGTAGAGCTTGGATGACTGGATCTTGATTAAGCTCTGTGGACATAGATACAGTATCCACCTTGATACCCTTGACGCTTAGCTTATTATCGGGGTCAATATGGATTATCCAGTCGTCGTAGTCAATATTGTCGTGCGTTCCAGCGCAGAAACGATCATCATGCCCACCTTGATCGAAAGGAACCCTTCCTAGCCTGGCGCTAAAGTCGGGCACCCAGCTTGGAAGGCCTTGAATCCTTGTGTCGGAAAAGTCTTGTACGTGGGATAGAACCGCAAGATGCGAACCAATACGTTTGTCAATCATGGTCTTCGTTGCTTGAATGAAAACATCTTTGACGTCGGCACTGTAGTCCGGCTGTAGTCCGAGACCGTCCTCGGCAAGGTTAAGAAAAGCGAAGATCTTGTCTCGAGGGTCTGTAGCCTCTAACTCTCGGAAGTCGGAGAGGACGGAAAGCAAGTGCAGCTTTCGGCGTTCAAATCTATAACCAGTTGTACCCAGCTCCTCACAGAAAGATCCCACCATGTCGTGATCGATGAGGTGGGTAACTTGGGGAATTTCTATGGCCCATCGGCATGATTTGTCCTTGGTTTTCCCGTCTTCCGCTTCTTCATCTGGAAGCAGGGTGACCATAGGCAGGCCAGCATTGCAGAGCCCAAGACGCGAGCGGGTATGATGATATCCTATGATAAAAGACAGAGCGTCGCGCGGAGTGACCTTTAACTCATTAGCCCCCCTCGCTGGCTGTCCTGAGAGCAACGACAATTTCTCCCAGTGTTGAGATTGATCTGATACAGCCCGATTAGTGAGGAAATTATGCCCAAACTGGCATAACTCAATATCGATTCCCGTCTGTTCCAGAAATCCAGCAACCGCCAGGATGAAGTCCATACTTTGCAGCGTCGCGCCGCAAACCACCAACATATCCCGAGCAAAGACAGCCTCCTGAACGACCCAAGCCCTTCGGAACCAGAGTCTTTGGAAAAGGGAAAAGAGGGCGAACCAGTGAACCACTGTCATCCCTGGTACTGAAGACATGGTGACTTCCTCTTGTTCTTGGTATGATGAGTCTTGTGCATGAAGACGAGTTGCGTCGAAATCAAGAACTCTCCCCATTGCCTGTATCGCTAGTTCTGCAAGTCTGTCATGTTCGCCAACCCAGGCAAGTACGAGGCTCGCTGACTTGTATAGGCGCCCCATAAGCTTGACTTGGGCAGATCGTTCATCGAGGTCTGCCTGGTTGATGCATAGTGCATCTGCCCAGATGGGCAGGCTAATGGAGCGGTAAGCCGCGCTCTCCGGCTCTCCTGGACCTGGAGCGGTTGCATCTCGAAGTTTCAATACTGATTGGAAGAACGATAAGAGGTTTTCCTCGATTGGTACTCGACTCCCATCAACTTCTATTTCATGGTGCGTGCGCTTTTGCCAAAGCACCTCTTCACGCGGGACATAACGATGCATATCGTAGTACAGAAGCTTGGCCCGGTCAACCATCACCAGTCTGTCGCCATCGGGTCCCAGTTCTGGGCTGTAATAGGTGAAAGGAAGTTTATCGGCGTGTTCTGCGAATTCCAAGCCATCGATGTCGGGCATGGGGTCTTCGTGAACTGTAGTGGGGTTGCCCCATGTGTATGAGACAGCGGCGAATTCGAGACTCTCATCATTGAGGTCGACGACCCGCATGGAGCAACGGATAATGCCGTCTCTGGAATCGATAATATCCAAGAGACGGATGGATGTTGAAGTTGTGAGGACGTGTGACTTGTACATGTTGACGATATCTGTGTAAGACTGGATTGGCTAC
Source organism: Fusarium pseudonygamai (assembly GCA_013186785.1). Lineage (NCBI taxonomy): Eukaryota > Fungi > Ascomycota > Sordariomycetes > Hypocreales > Nectriaceae > Fusarium > Fusarium pseudonygamai. The sequence continues at coordinate 125,225 of JAAQRH010000101.1, forward strand.
GGGAATTCGGAAAACAACATGAATCGCAGCCTTCAAATGTAGACATTTACACCGTTTTTGTGTTTCCAAGGCTGATTCACGTTGGAAGAGGCATTATCAAGGTGTGAAGATCACCACGGAATAAAGTCCGCCCTGTTGCATAGCCGCCGGTGGCTGATACAGTTTCAGGGAAGATGACCATTCAAAGAGCGCTGCCAAGTCTCAAGCGCTTCACCAGTCGCATCGGCAATTGGACATTCTCACTGGAATGACCAGGGGGTTTTCAGCTTTATACCAGGGTTAGCCAGACTTCACTTCTCAACACTCAGCCTAGCATTCTGCCTCCTCCTCCTCCTCCTCTTCTTGGACTATATCGAAGGCCTCCCAAAATGTTATGCTGAACGAATCTTGTCTTCCCCTATCAACACAGCTGCAGAGTGAGTTTTCGTGTTCCTGGCCTGGTGCGTCGACGTTTTGGCCTTGGTGATCGCCTGCGCTAACACCCACTGTAAATACACTTGACTGTGAACCACTACACAGCCTATAGATTTTGGCCAGGGGCATATCAACCCAAAGCATCCAAACCACGGGATCAGTAACTGGCAATGGTCTTTTGCGTCGCGCGCCTTGTCCTCAACGGAAATTTACTACTTCCTTCAACTACTGGCCGTTTACATCCTCTATATGGTATTGAAATTTTGAATGGCGCCCAACTCGAAAGCCGACACCCTGGTTGCTGAGACTTCTTTGACAGAAGAAATGTTACCGTCGTATTAGAGCGAGCTCCTTTAATTGCTTGTATCTATCCAGACTTACGCGAGCTATTTTCTTCTATAAGTGGTGATCCCGACGCCAGTTTAGTGAGCATTGATACTCAGCTTTTTAGGCATGCTACTCTTAAGCCTATCTCGGACGACTGCTTATTGATGTTGTCTTGTCGAGCTTTTGCAACAATAGCTATTAAGGTCAAAGGGAAACAAAAATGTGCAAAGGCGGTAAGCCAGGACCCAGACATTGACGACAACCGCGTGTTCTCCAGCATCACCACGATTTGACCTCCAAAAAAGACAGTCTCTTATCAAAATCAGCAAAAACATACAACAGCGGGGATTCGCTGGTCGTCACCGACCCAACTACTAATCCGCCCCTTACCAGCTTATCTATGGGAGAGCGGACGGGATCCCGAGTTCTCTGATAGGTATGATCGTATGTGCTTAGGTTCAGTCTGGTTGCAGCATATATCGAAAGGGTTTTAGCTTGCCAGCTGCATTGTCGTTCGCGACCCGGTTCGGTTGAGTACAGGCATCAACGTATGCTGATAGATGTCATGACGTCTGCGTCATGTTCTTCTGGCTCAATTCTTGCGCTGGCCTGCATATAACGCGCGGACAGTTGAAGTAAAGAGATACTGCCTGAACAGTTATGGATACGACATGGCCAGGCTTCTATATCATCCCTCTTATGACACGTACCCACGAGATATTGAGATACAGGTTTCCGTATAGCGACCAATTGCATTCAAAACTCTGCAAGAACCATCAAGCTAGACCAATTGTGATTATCGTTACCTACATCGCTCCACGTCAAAGGCTCTACATTGCGTGTAGGATGTCGTCCGGATGATAGTGGTATCGATGGTGCAATGGCTCCTGTCCGAAATTCGTAAGTGATGTTGAACATTTTCTTCCAAATCATCAGGCCATTGGCTTTGTAATTGAAGAGGATTGCGTGAGCACTTATGAATTCCGCTGTCGTGGATGATTCTGCCATTGACGCTAACAATCACTTCACGATGCCTTTTCCCTCCAATCACGTCAAATTCATCTCTGGTGTTTAGCGTCGTCGTCGAGTATTAATCAGCCTGCACGGAGCACTACCTTAATTCGGATCATACGTGCCGTGCTGCACTAAAAAGGTGCATAAGAAAAGCCTTGACCGTGAATTTTGATCGATCTGACAAGACTTTTAATTGGCTGACGGATCGATAATCTAGCTGATGACTGTGCTTGCGACACCTAGTGACTCAATTACGCGGTCGGTCCCGACGCGCATGTTGATTCTAAGCGTATCAGTCGGGTCAGATTAAGCCGATGACTTGTATTACGCAGATTTCGTGAGTCACTTGCCTTGATCAATTGACTCGACTCATGATGCCTAGTCAGGCAGAAATTGTATAACAATAAGGCCAAATATCGCCAAGATGTCGGATCAATTCCAACCAGTATCGTCAATATGGAGCCTCCTTACACGCAGAGATCCGGCGTCCCTCTCCAGACACGCCCGGTGCTTAGCCCGTTCAACCCATCAGCCCTACAGAGCCTTAATTCCATTTTGCCCCCTAAGAAAAATGGCTTGACCATTAATATCCATGATCATTATGCATCTAAGCGCTACCGCCCTGGTTCCATAGTTATGGGCACTGTCAACATCAAGCCCAAGAAGCAGACTCCTTTCACCAAGATCTCAATAAAGTTTGTTTGCGACTCAAGCGTCGAGCGACCCAATGCCAGTTTATCATTTGAGACATGGCATCGATTACTTGATCTGGAAATGCCAATTGAGCAAGCGGCACTTCCAGCGGATAACATTCTTCAGCCAAATGAGACTTATACGGTTCCATTTTACTTTGTTCTACCCAGTGGCCTCGGCACAGAGGCCTGTTCGCATAACGTCATATGGCAAGAGACACGACAGCTACACTCGCATCTCCCACCCAGTATCACGGGTTGGGAGGGTGATGCCATGATTCTAAGAGGCGTGCGCGTTGACTACGGTGTTATTGCTCAGGTTTGGGACTCAGCAAACCCAGAGTATGCCAAGATGGAAGCCAAAGAAACCGTTCAGTTCCTGCCAGGCCATGTCGAGCATCCTCCTCTGAAGATCCCAACAGCAAATCGAACATTCAAGTTCGCGTCATCGAAGCAACTCAAGTCCAATGTCTTTTGTCGCTCTTCGGGTGATATTACATTATATACCGATCAACCGCAAGCAATCGTTCTTGACTCCAGCGGAAAGGGTTTCCATCCTACAACCATTGCAACGTCTCTCAGACTAAAGCTGAGCGACCAAAAGACAAATTTACCACAAACATGCAGTGTTTCTGCAAAGATCGAGTCAGAGACATGGTCACAGGATGAGCCCATGCAACAGCTCCCTCATATCGTCAACGCGAGAGATTGCTATAATGGCTCCGAGACTCTCGTGAAGAAGGCAGAGGTCAGCTTAAGCTGGGAGAAGAATTCACCAAAACAAACAGACAGTGTTGTCACAGAGACCGCTGAGACATTCAGCAGCCATATCGAAATACCCATCACGAGTTTTGCGAGCGATAAGAAAATGTTTTTGCCTACTTTTTATTCTTGCCTGATTGCCAGGACATATCAACTACATATAACTATTAATGTTGCGTCGACAACCCTGAAGCTGGTACTGCCTGTACAGCTCACAATGGAGGAGGAGAATGGGGATATGCAGCCCGACGCTGAGGACATTGGGCTTCCTGAAAGCAGCGCGAGATGTTCCAGTTCATTGCCCTCATATATCGAGTCGGAAAGGAGGCATTCACAGCCTGAGCAATAATCCTTTATAATGAATAATAAAATTTAATTTCGTCGTAAGATTTACCCGACAGCGTCCCTTTGCCAATTTTTTTATTTCCTTGTGCATCTCGTACTGGTTGTCGAATGTGAAATCTGTGCCAGGTGGAATATCCGCTTCACTTCATGAAAGTACCCCGACCAAAGCGAATTTTTGAACCAATCCCATTATTTTGACTGGGGTGGGTTCTCTGGATGAACCAATTCCTTTCCATTCTGCAAAGCTCTAATCCGAGAAACCCATTCCTTGATTCGGCGTTTTGGCTCTTCACTGGTCCAGGAGTTCGCACCTCGCACCTCTTCTTGGAAATTTTTGACTTCGAGGCGATCTAACGCTACCCATGTGAGCGGAGTTGGTCCAGGTGGCGGTCGTGGTGCTCTGAGTGCCGCAGCATAGCTTTTGGGCTTTGCGGCTTTTGCTGGAATGGGCGAAGGAGTATTCATGGCCAGCGATAAGCCCTGTGCTTGCTTTTGTTTACGCAGCTCTGACGCGCATGAAGGGAAGTCGTCCATAATGGAATGCTTTGCTTAGGAAATCTCTTGATGCGTGCGGTATGCGATGCGAAGGGGCGATTGATTGATGATGAGAGAGTAAGCTAGATAAACATTGCACAGCAGGAGAAGGCGTCCGTATTTAAGGGCAGGAGCTCAAACTCCCACTGGTGACTCTTAGAGGTGATATGTGAACACTGAACAGCAGGTGCGAGGTGAACTCAGATAACAATATGGTTTGTTCACGCTTTTCAAAGTGCCTGCTTTTCTGTTCGTTCGCACTTCCCTGCACTGGTCGCATGTTCAGCAGAATTTTATGGGTGTTCCTCGCGTGCGATGAACTGTTTAGTCCAACACTCAGACTAGTCGTTGTCTTAAACAACAAACTACATGAACATCTTTGATCTTGGAATGGGAAATAACCCTTGGAGCCTAAGAATGCAAATAATCGATTGAAGAGTGTTCAAGTTTACTTTTTCAGCAGAACCTTCACAATAAGGTCAACATGCCCCAATAGAATAACATTTCCCATGTGTCTGTTTCTATCCTCTCATGAGCTCTTCTAGTAAAGAATCCTTCGAATACAATACGGTTTATAGAACTATCACGGAGTTCTACCCACCAATTTATGACTCCAGGTTCAAGCAATTGTTTGCAATCTACGGCAAATAAACTTCAACTTAGATATGTATGCTTCCAGCAACCATTTGCTCTCTTGATCTGTCATGATCAACTGTCAGATCAATCAGTCCAGAAATTTCGTGAGTTACTTTTTGTCGTGTTCGATGTTGCTAAGCGGCTTATACTGTGACGGTCATAGCGTCATAACACTTGCGGGCTCATTTCTGGGCGTGCTGAGTTAGTGCGGAATCAGAATGACTCCACAACAATGCTTACCCGATACTTCATAAGAAAAGTTAGAGCTAATATCAGTTCTAGTATTCTGAAAGAGGATTTGGTGGTATTTTGATGTTCCATTGGTCCAATATGAGATCTTCAACAGTCTGCCTTCAGTTGCATTAACCATTTTTCCTTTATCCAAGCTTCATGAGACCAAAGCTGCCTAATCATCCTCGAGGCTTTGGATCAAAACATACAGTTTTTATTGGGCTTGTTGCAGTGCTGACATTCTGATATCCGAAGAATTGAGAGGACACTAATGTTACCCGATGCATAAAGTCCTGGTTACTCATTTCCTGCTTACGACTTTTGAAGTTCTTCAGCGTGTTGGTGAGGATAATAAAACTCGCGCTCCGCTCAATCTTAGCCATTCTTGCAGAAAATGGCGTGACATTGCCGCAGAGGTATCATCAATAAATGCAGAGGACCTGAAGAGGCAGAGCATAGACTGGTCAGTTCACATAAAGCATGGCTCGGAAGCGACGAAATGATTACTACTTTGGACATTCGGAACGAACGCGAACAACATACGGTTCATAATACTCTGGATAATATCGTTTCACCACGGCCTGCACTCTCACATTTTACAACAGCCTGATATGGTATTTGCAGCAAATGAGGGCAGGACTGCTAAGATGACCATATACAGAGTTTCGGCGATTGCGAAGTCTGATGACGCGGATTTACCCCGGCTTCTGGATGATGCGGCTCACAGCTGGGGTGCACATCCCAACCACGATTATGCGAAGCAACTCAGGAATATCATCACAGAGCAAAAAAGCAGCCGGTCCGACAAGATCCTCCACTGTCTACAGGGCAAAAATAACATACAACACCGGGGATTCGCTGGTCGTCACCGACCCAACTACTNNTACGAGCTTTGGTCGTATGTGCTCGGTGAAGCTGTCGTGAAGACTTATGAAGGTGATTGTACCGAGCTGAAGGTTCATCTTGGCGGTTAATCACGGCGCAGGAACAGTCTTGGCTGGATGAAAGTTCGGCATTAGCATTTTGCCTGAATGGGCGCCTTGGAGAGACTACGATGTGATACCCTGATTCAATCACTTTGGCGTTCCCCGCAAGCTCACAATGCATTGATACGTGCCTTGGATTTAAAGTGTTGGAGTTACATCGCCACTAAAACGCGGCTTGGCGGATCCTCTTGTCACTGGGGACTTTTCTCAAATTTAGCCGGGCCTAAATTGTATGTCAGACCGCTATCCAATGCCTACGTACGTACCTTGGCCTGTCAAAGACACCATGATCGTTCGGTTTTAACCGTGTGTGCACTGAGCACGGATCATTCCCGAATAAATGCACCAATTACCAAGGCAAAGGATTGCTACACAAGTGCGCTTTCTCGTGTTATCCCTGAGTCACGAGCTCGTTCTAGAATGAGTTCGTCGTTTTACATCTTAACAAACCTCAGCTATACACCATGCACCCTCACGCTGATCTTCTGAAACGCAACCTTGGTTTTTAGGCTGAATGTCCGATCCTCATCCTCCCCTTCCTAATCAAACACGTTAGTTCTCGGCCCAGCTCCTAGCTCGCGGCCGTGTCTGGGGTCTTCGGCAGTCAATGCAACCTCCGCCCCGTTCATGGTGGCTCTATGGCAAGACTTGCATCGATGCCATGTGGCTCCATGTTACGAATGCCGACTTTTGCTTTCCCCATTCGAGATCATGTCTTGTCCTAAATCGGACTATCCGGGCATTGTTCCTCCGAAATTGCACAAAGGCCGGATAAACCAGACCCCATGGGTTAGCATGTTTCATAGTACGGAGATGACTACTGACCTGGTTCAGTTTCCGGGATATCATCGACCCACTAATCACATTGGGGTGACTGCTGTCAACTCGCTCCTTAAACGAGCATTTCAATCGATCCTTACTTTCCCAGTGGCTATCTCGCCGGCAAAATCGGGTATACACTTCATACAGAATTAGATCGATCTCGGACACTTTCACATCCATGTTAGGCAATTCCTTATCCCCACAACTGTCGAACTTGGACCAGACTCGGATGATGTAAAACAATTAAGGATCGCCGAGGTGCTGCCACTTGGCAATATAAATACGACCAGAGCCCTCATCATTCCTCAATGTCTTCATCCCATCAACCAACAGCTTCAGTCTCCGTTAGTCTTCAAGCCAACATCATCAAAATGGTTTCTTTCACCTCCATCCTCGCCGCCGTTTCGGCGTTCACCAGCGTCATGGCCCTTCCCTCATCTCAGCCCATTGACGGCACCAGCGTTGTCGAGCGCGACCCTCCCACAAACGTCCTCGACAAGCGCACTCAGCCCACTACCGGCACAAGCGGTGGCTACTACTTCTCTTTCTGGACTGATACACCCAACTCCGTTACCTACACCAACGGCAACGGTGGTCAGTTCAGCATGCAGTGGAATGGAAACGGTAACCATGTTGGTGGAAAGGGCTGGATGCCCGGTGCTGCTCGGTAGGGTTCACCTACACTGCTTCGCAGAGCCTCACGCTAACTTCATATGCAGCACCATCAAGTACTCCGGTACTTACAACATCAACGGCAACAGCTACCTCGCTATTTACGGATGGACCCAGAACCCTCTCATCGAGTACTACATCGTTGAGAACTTCGGCTCCTACAACCCCTCTTCCGGCGGCCAGAAGAAGGGTGAGGTCACTGTTGACGGATCTGTCTACGACATCTACGTCAGCACCCGTTACAACGCCCCCTCCATTGAGGGTAACAAGACCTTTCAGCAGTTCTGGTCTGTTCGACGCAACAAGCGTTCCAGCGGATCCGTCAACACTGGTGCTCACTTCCAGGCCTGGAAGAATGTCGGCCTCAACCTTGGTAACCACAACTATCAGATCCTTGCTGTCGAGGGCTACTACAGCTCTGGCTCTGCTAGCATGACTGTCTCTCAGGGCTAATAAAGAGGCACTATGACTGGAAGCTCTAGGATCATGATGATATGGCTTTCTCTTGAAAATAGTCTTTCTCTATACCTTCAGAGCTTCAGATGGGATTACGTGTTTACGAGTCCGGACTTGTGACTGGACTTCACTCAGGGCCGGTCTTTACTTCATTGTACATAGCTTAGCACCTAACTGAACATACAACGATAGCCGGCTTGCGCGGCTTTTATGCATACATACCATTCTTTTGGCCAATATAGAGTGACATACAATGAGCATGGTAGAAACAAATATTTCCGATAAGAGCCATTGGCAAATTCGATTCACGAGTCACTTGAGCACCTCGGAGTCTTTGCACAATGAAAAGTCAATTCAACGAAAGGGTATATATCATGTTAAATCATGCAAAAGCTCTTTCCTTTGTGACTAAGTTTCCTTTCTCCTCCGTTATTCCTATGCTACTGAGAACCTCCGTTGCATATCCTCACTCAAGTGAACGTTAGATGGCTGACTCAAGCTTTCTGGGTCTGACGATACCATCGGTCTTCGAGAGTTATGGCTTGAATGCCCTTTACTATCTTGACCGCTGCTCTGGCCATAGTACTGAATCTTTTCTCGCCAGTTGAAGAAAGGCCGGAGTGACGGAAGGCATGCGATGATCAGGCCAATACAAGCGTCGATGAAACTCCATAATTCTGTGCAAAAGACGGATTGCTTATCAGCCCCCTTCTTTAATCGGGAGTAGGTTCCGCATGCATCACACATACCGACAAGACTTATGGTGATTACCAAATCTCCACCATATTGCTCGATCTGAGCAAAACGGACTACACAAAAGATAATATTGATGAGACCGAGGAGAAAAGTTGCGTAAAGACTATATCTTAGTCTTTTCCTCAGTGTCAGCTCGGGGATGACGAGCCAGGGCAAAATGAAAACTATATATCATCATGATTAGCACAAATCTTTGAGTTTTGGGGGCTACGGCGTACTGAGGATATCTGAACTGATGTTTAGAACCCAGGAGATCTCAAAGTTGATTTTGATGCTTTCAACGGTGCATCTTTGGTCCGATAAGGTCCTTGAAGCGATGTTAGTATAACCCTGAAAGCGTGGGAGACTAGCAAATGAACCCACCAGTTTCTCCATACTGGCAGACATGACAGGCTAAGTAAAAGTATTGTAATGATGAAACTTATCGTAACGTAGATGATTACCGCCCAGAGGAATCGACGTCGCTTTACCATAAAGCTAGGGAAGATCTGTAAGTACACAGCCAACAGAGCTGCTTTGGAGAAGTAGAAAGTGGTGTAGAAGGGATAGGTGGAAAAGTAGTAGAGCTGTTCAGATATCTCAGCTGGTTATTTCCCTGGATGATCTTGGAGGTATACCTTGTAGAAGTTCTCGGCCTCTTCCGCAGTTCCTTCAAATCCGACCAGATCGAATGTAGTGCCAGGGTTGAAGATGTCTATACGAAAGAAGTAGATGTCGAAGCTTGCCAAAGTGACCGCCGAAACCCATGCCGCGCACATGAACACATCGCTTGCGAGTAGATTTCGTCTTTGTAGGATGAGGCGGAGATACAGCCGTGCTAGAATTACCGCGGTCGCGACCGAGATAAGGGCCCATTCAGTAGCCTGCGAATGATTCAGCAATGTCGCGTGTCGTATGAGGTGAGGCAACCTACGACGACTGTTGAGCCGCTTGGATCTATTGGCATCTTGAAGATTGCTGAGTCTCTTACAACATCAAATGATGAGAAGAGGACCGCGCCTCGATGTTTGAGTTGCAGTCGCTAGCATTATGACACAGGGACAAATGATTCAATATGGACGTTGAAGGGGGCCTTCGGAAGGAAAGGGAGATCTGAACATGTAACAGTCACACATGCCTAATAATAAGCGACAACGATAGTTCGCGTTTGCATTCCTCCCGGATACGGGGCAGAAGAAGCTGGGGTGATATCCTACGTTAAATCCGAGACTCTTCAAGCCACATTCTGGTCTAGAATGCCATCTACCACTGTTCCCGACATGACATGCAGTGATGAACACGTCAATCTCATGCATCCACATTCAAGGCTGATCATGTCCCTAGATCCACATAAGCGACGCGTATCTGGAACTCTCATACAGTAAACGTATCTCTACGTTGATGATCTCTCGGCCGGTTTCTTGACTCCGAGCTTATCTATACAGAGAACAGTCCAGACCTCTACACATGACGCCACATACCCGCGTCCCTGAAAGGTTTCAGCCATTCGACAAGCCACCAATCTTCAGCGGACCATGATCACATTGATTTACAGAATGATGAGGACCGGTGGCACGAGCCTAGTCTCTGATGACTGGGGGATCTATCTTGGCGTGTTTCTGAGAGAAACAGGCGCAATAGTTCTTGCGGCCTTTTTAACACTCGGCCAGGATATCTATCATACAAACGAATTCCAACACGTCCTTTTACCTTACAAGATACAAGGCGAAGGGCACGATACAACCATCTCAGCTACGTCAGTATGCAATGATACTTATCAAAAGCTTTGAATTACAAGAATAGAGTATCCTTGAATTTATGTACTGACTCTATGGATAGGAAACAATGACCAGTGCCGATGATCTATGCATTACTTTTGGCTATCCTTGGGCACCTGCTTATCCATCAGATCCTTCAATTCCCCAAAAGCCTTGAGGATAGTAGGCGTCTCAGCAATAATATCCTTCTTGGTGTCATCGCCCAACTTTCCAGCACCAGCAAGCCAGAGGTCATCACCAACACCACCATGAAATCCAAGAGCAGGTCGAGTATCAACCACATTAAGCTTCATGCCTTTCAAGGTCTTATCAAGTGATTCACTTGCAGAAGTACCTCCAAAAATACCATAACTGATAATCAAAACACCCTTGCCGATCCACTCGTTGTACAGGTAATCAACAGCGTTCTTGGTACCGCCAGCAAGGCCAAAGTTGTACTCGGGAATGACAAAGATGTAGCCGTCGTACTTCTTAATCTCATTGCTCCAGGCGATGGAGTGAGCATTCTTGAAGGATCCCTTGTCGGGGACCATGGCAGGCATAATTTCTTCATCGAAGACGGGGAGGTTGAAGTCTGCCACGTCAACTATGGAGATCTTGGTGTTCTTGCTGGCATCTGCATCGCCGGTGAGGATGTCGTTGATGACGCTGGTGATGTGAGGACCGACCCGAGCTTTACGAGTGCTTGCCGTGATGAGAGCGATGTTCTTGATAGCAGCCATGTTGCTTGCTTTTGCGATTCTCAGAATGTGATTCAATGAGATGAAGAGATTTATTTGAGGGGAGGAGAGCAGTCTATATGTGGAGTGAATTGGATATTCGTCAAACTTTATCCAGTATCCAACCTATTTATACTCAATCAATTCAATGTAGACTCCAGCCCACCTTGCGAGATTAATAATGCCATACGCCTGCAAGACACATGGGCTGTTGTGTTTTCTTACAAATCCCGACTTCTACCCGCGCGTTTCGGTGGATGATGGATAGCCCATACAGCAGAAGCCTGATGCTTGGCTCTGCGGCACTGCATGACACGGCTGTCTCACGCGCGGCTCGGGTATTCGGATTTCATGGTATGGTAAGCAAAGCTGGGCCCAGTAAGCAGCCACTTCACTATCGGCTTGCTGAGAGCTGTCAGTAATTATCGGCAAAAGCGGTGCCGCACTGGCCGCTTCCATGATGTGTTTTGTTACAATTCGATCTGCGTATTATTAATTCTTGATGAAATGCCACTTCAAGTCTTGGGATCATTCACTTGACATGAAGTTTAGCGATATCTCACATCATCTTCTTTTGTTCGTCACTGCTGAGTACCAAGGCTTGACCCAAAACAGATCTCTTTGTTCAATCCACCATCTCCTCATCATCTCCCTCATATTCCTCTTCAGCCGCTCGAATATAGTGTTCCAGCCATTTATCGACAAAACTAGGGTAGTCATCAATCTCCCTCTCTCCATCTTCATATGGCCCAACCAATCTCTCATAAGCTGCTTCCCCATCTTCACTGCTCGGTGGTGAAGGGCTATTCATCTCATCGTAAAACCGAACACCGCCATCAGTTCCCACGTCTACACTTGATTCCCTGCCTTCTCCCTCAAAAATATCAGGCGGTGGTCTCTCCTCTCCTCCGTCATTATCACTGTAATAATCGTCCGAAATATGATCTATGTAGGGCATATGGCTAGGGTTAGACTCCGGACTGCGAGCGAAGTACCATTCGCGATATATAGCTTGCGCGTAGCCTGGGATATGAGCGTCTATTGTTGGCTCCACGTCAATCTCATCAGCTCGTGGTGGGAGCTCTTTACAATCTGAACATGCGATGTGCTCGCAGCGCTTCACAGGTTGTTTCCAGTATTCGTCATCGCCGCCTGTTTCGGGATATCGCTCGTCTGTCCAATACGGACATAGGGCTTCATACCCTTTCCATAATCTCTCGAAGTCTCTCCTTCTGTAGTTTCTATTATACCTAGGCACTCTAGGATATGCATCTCGGTGTAGGCTGATATCATAGCCGCATATCCTGAGAGCGGCATCCCAAAGATCACCTCTGTATGATCCTTTAGACGAGTACTGGTTATCGCCATCATTAGGCAAGTATGCACGCATTGAAACGGAATGCTGATGGTGGTCGATCGCAAGGATGTCAGCACCTTGCTGGATGAGGAAGATGAGGGCTTCCAACTCGTCTCGATCTCTGCTTCGATGAGCTTTGTAAATCAGACTATGGAGGCACGTGAACCCTAACGTCTGGTGATCATCTGGCGACCATGACTTTGCTACGCGGGCGTTGAGGTTGGCCCCAGCGGCCGCCAGCATTGCAACTGCTTTCTTCTTGCTTGTCGCCCTGCTTTCTGCCATACAAACCTGATGAAGCCTCGTTCTTCCATTCAGGTCGAAGCTTTCTAAATCATGCATCGTGAAGTGTCCCCCGTGCTTGAGGAAGAGCTCTGCGGACGGCTAGATTGTGTCAGTATAGATATTTACTATCTTTCAGATACTCACGAGATCTAGGTTACAAGCGGTGGACAACGGGTTATCCCATCCCGGGTATGACAACGTGGGATCAGCCATGTTCTCCAGAAGTACTAGTGTCGTATCATGTCGGTCCAGCCCCGCTATACGTGAGAGGGCAGTACCCGTATGTTCGCCCATCTCATCCACGTCTGCTCCAGACTCGATCAAGAACTTGCACATCTCCACGCTCGCCGTAGCGGCATACTCCGAAAGGGTTAGTACAAGCGCTTTATAGACCCATAGATGATTCTCTTACATGTAGAAGCGGCATCCCCTGCTCGTCGTGATCACGTAAACTTGCCTTGCCCTCCTGCAGCATGGCTATGAACTCCTTGAGGGAGCCTTGTTTTACTAGATTGAAGACCGGTGAGTCATTCGGGACTATGCGACAGACCGATATTCGTGGGATACTTTGGATGCTTCGATCGAAAAGTTGACCCTGGGAAAGCGAGACTGAGAACATCCAAAGAGAGCTCGATGGACGGAACACGATGTTAGCGACAACATCACGAAATGTGTTGACATTTCCAGATGGGTTGGCAACCCCGCTGCATATCCTTCTTCTCTTGTTAGTTGAGATCGTGAGATAGCCATGGTCAACGTCGATTTCTTCTCTCATCCGCTTTTGCTTGATGACCGTGCCATGCGGTAGTTGAGAACGGAGCTTTCGAGAACCAGAGACTCATATGAAGGGTCAGTTATGGGTCACAGCAAAGAATGGAGATGAAGTTACCAGACTGGTTGATTGCAATGATGGGGGCGGAAAGAATCAGTCCTTCTATCAGCTTCAGGTCTCTACCTAAAGCTTTTGTATCGTCTTCCGTGACAGTCCTGTAGGTAGTAGGGTTGCTACTAAGTCTAGTCTTCTCGATCGACCTCTCCTTGGCAATGACAACAAATCTCCGCAGGTCATCAATGATCTGCTCAGCATCATCGGCGTCCAAAGTTAGGCCATCATGGTCTATGAGAGTCGACAGGCGGGAAATGCTAGATTCGAGCTCGGAACAAAGTGCCATGGCACCAAGTCGTCCAGCCATTGCGCTGTCGATAGCATCATCGCCTGCCGTTGTCGGAAGCTGCTCGACCTCACTGACTGCAGCATCTTGATCAAGTCTCGTGTGAAGTTTCGACACCTCCCCAAGTATCTGCTCCAGGATACTTGCCGTCTCTGTTGCATGAGTATCTATCCTTGATGACACTTGCAAAAGTGACTGCGCTTGAAGAAGGCTGAGGTAAAGGTTTATCTGCGTTGACTTGTCTCGAATCCTGCTTCGCGCATTTTCTAGGTCTTCTTTCTTGACATATGCGAGAACGCCCTTGTACACGCGATACGAACGACTACTGCCAGAGCTTGTAGAGAATTTTGCGAGTCGACATTCTATGCTCGACAGCTCTGTTGTACACGACTGGAGAACGTCATTTAATGACTCAATTGTGCTTGTCGGCGCCTGTTGCAGCGCGCTGCCAGAGATCCGCCCGAGAACCGACTGTAGTGACTCCAGGTCTTTCGACAACTCGGAGACTATCCTAGGGGCATCTTTGATTGACGAGAGTGACTCATTGATGATCTTGGCTGACTTGAGGGCTAAGAGGACAAAGGCCAGCGTGCTGGCACCTGCGCCGATTGCCTCCATGGTGGTTTCGATATGCCGACGCCGCAAATGATACGCTTGAAATGATACATATCACATAGAAGGAGGATGGATGCTTTCGTTGGATGCAGCAAAGTCGTTGAGGTAGAACACGAGGGAAAGCCTTGTGAAGCGCCTGATGTCTCAGCAGACTCAGCCGCACTGGGCTGTGTCGCACTCTACGCGCCGCCCAGCATCTCGTGATTGGCTTCACATGCAGCAAACCATTCCATATTTGTGCCAAACAGCGCAGATCAGCAATCGCGAAAATACAAAATGGAAAAGGTGACAATACCCTCTCATTCTTCCTGAGTTCTCACGACAATTTTCTTCCCAATTTTTCCTCCTTCCATATCTCGAATGCCCTGAATGACTTTCTCCCATCCGACCCCGTCAACAGCATGATGCTCCAGTGGCTTCAGGATCCCAGCGGCAATATGCTTCTCAAGCAACGGAATCCAGTTGGCGATACTGGATGTGGTCTGTGCTCCATCCCTCTCGTTGGGGCGACAGAGATGGCCAAGATCTGCTCTGTACTCGTTAATAGAAGATGGTGTTGAGAATGGGGACCTAGCGATACATGAGTGGTGTTTTAAATCTTCTCAATAGGTTCAGAACTTACCAAGAGTCAACCGACGTAAGGTATTTCTCTTTCACATCGGAAGCGCTTTCGAGAGCTTTCACCATGACTTCGTAACCATAAGTGCTCGCATCCATCATTTTGCCAAAGTTTCCGTTGGTGATCTTCTTGATTTCCGCGACTTGCGCATCAATCGTTTCACGACTGTCAAAGGTGGCTGAAGCTCCGTTTCGAAAAGCAATCTGGGCAAGATTAGCACTACGGTATGCGTACTTAGTTGAGGAGACTCACAGATTGTTTAGACGGAGAGCAAGATGCTAGAACCTTGTATCCGCAGACTTTGCCCAGCTAAGAGTGTTAGAAATAGAAGTTTTGCAACGCTGGAGGTGCTACCTGTATCGCAAATTGCCCAACGTTTCCACTGCCACCCAAGACGACGATCCATTCATCTTTTTCCTGGGCTTTGTTGCCATCCCCAGGAAGCTCTAACCCTGCTCCGCCCAGGAGACAAAGACTTGAAGTCTGTTGAGTTATCAGCCTCTCATCCTCGATTATTGGTCTGCTAGGCCTCATAGTTACCAGAAGACATGCTCCAATGGTGCAGCTGTCCTCAAGGGAGATGTTATTGCCCCGTTTGAACAGCAAATCTTCCCGAGCCAAGTAAGCGTCTTGAAATGGCGTGAATCGATTCTGGCCGACTGGGGCACAGCTATAGACGTAGTCGCCGACCTCCAGCCTGGCAACGTCGGGTCCAGCTTCGATGACAACACCAGCGCCATCACTACCTAGGATTGCGGGCCACTCGTTCACCATCATTCCAGTATGATGCTGGAGAGCTTCACTTCATCGCTGGCATTAGTGTCAATCTATATATAGGCTGTGCATCAAGTCATACATGGGATTGATGCCCACGGCGAGGCATTTCACAAGCACCTGTCTGCCTTCTGGAGACGGACGAGGGATGTTGTCAACGACTTTGTGAGGCTGGTTGGCTCCTTCAATAATGATACCTGCCTGAGTTGCCATTTTACATGAATTTTAATGACAATAAGTTTACTTGCGTGGTTCAAGAAAGCTTAGAATAGTGGTTTCGAAATTGATGCTGTTAAGGGCGGGGAAGTTGATAAAAAGGCATTTACACCACAAACTAACCCAACCTTTGGAAGTCAATGCAAGCCATTCGTATAAGTTTGAGGAGATTGGTTACTGATCAATGTAATCTCAGCGCCACAACGATATCTCATAGGCTACCACCGTCAGCCACGATGTCACCCAACGTGAATAGTTGGTCCATCTCATGAGGCGTCCTGTCGCTCGGACTGTTGATGTGCCGAATCTCTGACTACTTTGCGGCTGAGATGCTTAGACGTATCATCTGAAGTCTCGCATCAGTAAAGCTCAGCTATCTTTGTAGGTGCAGGCAACTGCTGAAGGACTGGTATGCTCGAGTATGATGGCTGCAGTCAGGGTTAGTGCGAACGGCATTCTCTGTGGTTCAATCTCACATATGTTGTGATAAGATATACGTGCGTCATCTTGTAGCCCAGTGAGTTCTCATAAAACGCCCTTGACTTCTGAGGAGTTTTATGGCCAGCTGCTCAAGCTGAAAACAAGTTATGACTATTACCCAGAGCAGATTTGGTCTTTTGGGGGATAAGCCACCATAAAAAGTCTTAAACTGCCTACTGCTAGGCCTGCTAGGCTCTTTCTTCCTTTCGAGCTTCTCGGGTAGGTTTAATAAAATGGCTCAATCACGAGTGATATTGAGACCCTTTGCTTCTCGGAACGAGACGAATAAAATTGATCAGCGCCGGCAGCACAACACTGTCATGCGAGTCCTCAAGGTGGAGCTCTGAAGAGTGTTGTTGGTTATTCATGACAAGCGATTTGCAGCTCTGTCGTTACGTGAAAGAACGCCGAAGGAAGCTGAAGACAGGAGATTGTGGGCAAGTAATAGAACACCAACTTGGAGGGTGCTGAGATGACTTTCTTGTTGCGGCGATATCGAAGCAAGCTACAGACATTTGTATAAGAGGTAGATAGTCGAGAGTCGATGGCCTTTGAAAGCAAAATCTTCTTACATAAAAGTGCCACGTTTCTCTTAGAACCATTGTAGGACCTTACAATGAGGAGGAGTTCAAAGTAAGACTAGCTTGAAGGGGTTACGGCAAAGTTGCCCCAGGAATTGTGTAGAGTAGTATAGTTGAAACGAGGGGTAAATTACCAGTACGATGCGGCTAAACTCAACATCCACAAGGCTGAGCTCGCCATTGGCCATGATTTGAGTTTGTGATTCTTTCAGGACATCCTTGCCTTCTATGCGTTAGCCCTAAGCCGATATCCCCGAAAACTATGGTTCAATAACCCAGCCATTTCCTGACCTAGGCGGGTCCCAATGATCAATCATGTAATCAACTGAGCATTTTTGAGCAACATCTCCATCCAGTAAACCTTTTCGGATCACAGGGCGGCGTTTCCGTGGATCATGGCTCGATATATAAGGGTCAAACCTCCGGACTTCCCAAATAGGAACTGCAAGGAGGAACCCCTCCGAGATGAGCAGTTCCAGTGTTACATCATTTTAATATCCAGTTTAGGGTCTTTTGCACACATGACCGCATCGGCTGTCCTTTCCGGGATAGTCGTTTGTGGCGATGGCACTTCAATAATGGCTGAATAAACGTGATGAGTGAGGGGTTAGGTCGGCCTCGATACAGACGCTCCGAAAGTTTCCACATCGTGAAAGGCTCTTCGGATGTTTTTGGATCTCATCCGGGAATTATCTTTGGTGGGTTCTTGTCCGGATCTCTTTGCCGATGGCGACGGTGGCCTTGCACTAACGTTTGAGATCCCGTCGTTCCGGGACGTTTAAACTTCGACGATGCAACTACATGCCTTCGAAATGTATATAACATCTGTCACGGACCTCAATCGGCAGTTCTGCTCTACTCATCCACAGTCAACAGTCAAGAATCATCAGTCAATCCGCAACTTCGACAGCTATGGCCTACAAGCTTATCCTCGCCGCCTTTGCGGCTACAGCTCTTGCTGCTCCTGTTGAAGAGCGCCAGTCTTGCAGCAACGCAGTTTGGTATGTCTACAAATCTCAATACAACATCATCTACTCACAATGAAACAGGGCTCAGTGTGGTGGTCTGAACTGGAGCGGCACTCCTTGCTGCACCAGCGGAAACAAGTGTGTCAAGCTCAACGACTACTACTCTCAGTGCCAGCCCGGTACTGCTGAGCCTTCTTCGACCGCTGCTGGACCCAGCTCCACCACTGCCACCAAGACTACCGCCACTGGTGGAAGCTCTACTACTGCTGGAGGCTCTGTCACTTCTGCCCCTCCTGCGGCCAGTGGCAACCCTTACTCTGGTGTTGACCTCTGGGCCAACAACTACTACCGCTCTGAGGTTATGAACTTGGCTGTTCCCAAACTGAGCGGCGCTAGGGCTACTGCTGCTGCCAAGGTTGCTGATGTTCCTTCCTTCCAGTGGATGTAAGTCAACTCATATCTGGCATTGATTCGTGTATTGACAATGTTCAGGGACACCTACGACCACATTTCTCTTATGGAGGATACCCTTGCTGATATCCGCAAGGCTAACAAGGCCGGTGGCAACTATGCCGGTCAGTTCGTTGTCTACGATCTTCCCAACCGTGACTGCGCTGCCGCTGCCTCCAACGGAGAGTACTCCCTCGACAAGGATGGTGCCAACAAGTACAAGGCCTACATCGCCAAGATCAAGGGTATCCTCCAGGACTACTCTGACACCAAGGTCATCCTCGTCATTGGTAAGTAAACCATCACTCTTGACATAGCATTAGCTAATCCCATTGCAGAGCCTGACTCCCTTGCTAACCTGGTCACCAACCTGAACGTGGACAAGTGCGCCAAGGCCGAGAGTGCTTACAAGGAGCTCACCGTCTACGCCATCAAGGAACTCAACCTCCCCAACGTCTCCATGTACCTCGATGCCGGTCACGGTGGCTGGCTCGGCTGGCCTGCTAACATTGGCCCGGCTGCCAAGCTCTACGCCCAGATCTACAAGGACGCTGGCAAGCCTTCTCGCGTTCGCGGTCTCGTCACCAACGTCTCCAACTACAACGGCTGGAAGCTCTCTACCAAGCCCGACTACACCGAGAGCAACCCCAACTACGATGAGCAGCGATACATCAACGCCTTCGCTCCTCTTCTCGCTCAGGAGGGTTGGTCCAACGTCAAGTTCATCGTCGACCAGGGCCGATCTGGCAAGCAGCCTACTGGCCAGAAGGCCCAGGGCGATTGGTGCAACGCTAAGGGTACTGGTTTCGGACTTCGACCTTCCACCAATACTGGTGATGCTCTCGCCGATGCTTTCGTCTGGGTCAAGCCTGGTGGTGAGTCTGATGGTACCTCTGATACCTCTGCTGCTCGTTACGACTACCACTGTGGTCTCGATGATGCTCTCAAGTAAGTTTCTCCATCCTATTTCTCTCGCTATATCCCGTGCTAACATCTCATCTTCAGGCCCGCTCCTGAGGCCGGAACCTGGTTCCAGGCTTACTTCGAGCAGCTCCTCGACAACGCCAACCCCTCATTCATGTAAATTATACAAGAATGACTGATCTTCACAAAGTGAAAAGTTGGAAGTTGGATCAGATTACTTGTCAAGAACCTAGAATGTTTTCTTTGGATTGTAGCTAGTTACGAGCACATATAAATTGACATTTGAACATTGGAGCGATAATCCTTTCTTCTTCTTTTCGAAAGCTGAGTCATAAATATGATAAAGACTACAAGGGCAAATGGCTAACTAGTCAACAATGCCCTGAGGCAGAATCGAAACATAATCCAATGCCGCCGTTTCCTTGCCATCAGCCTTTCCAATGATCACGAGCTTATCACCTGGTTGGATCTTGACACCTTCAAAGGTGATACGAGTGGCAGAGTGGCCATCAAGGAACTCACTTGGCCAATGACCAAGTCGCTCTTCATTGTCTCCCACCCACTTGCCGATCAATCGCTTGTTGAGGTATACAGACCAAGTAGACTTGCCACCAACGATATCATAGTAGTTCACAGCAAGGTTGTATGTGCCCTTGGGGGACTTGAGAGTGGTACTGGCTGTTCCAGTGCTGTTCGTGTAAATAGCAACATACTTGGAAGCAGTCTCAGTTGGGGTGACATTGACAGGCTTATAGCCATCGAGTTCCATCTTCTCAGCCTCGATTCTGTACGGATGGTTGCGAACACGGTTCTGTTTGTCGGGAATGCCAGACAAGTTGCGGTAGAACTCGTTGACGGCGTCTCTCCAGACGATCGAGTGACCAGCCTGGTACTTGAGTCTGAAGAGATCGTGTTCAAGTCTGTCATCATCGATCTTGCCCTTCAGCGACGCCCAGGTCTTGTGGAAGGTCTGAGCTGTAGCAGCACCCTTATAGTGAGCATCATAGAAATGCTGAATCACAGTCTTGCCTGAGTGAAGCTTGAAAGTGTATGGGACGTGGTGGAACCAGAGCATGAGGTCGTCGGGTGTCGTTTCGGGGTTCTCGAACCGCTTGGCGATTTCAGAGGGATACTGGCCCGCGTTTCCAGTTCCATTCTTGACTGTACGATCCATACCAATGTGATCGCGGGTTGCCCTGGTCCATTGTCCCCAGCCGTTGTTGTCCTGCGAAGCGGGGTTGGGTCCGTAATGGGCGTAGAGAATATCGGTCAAGGTCTGAATGCCCAGGTTGCCGGAATAGTTCTCATAAGCCGGCCAGGAAGCCATAGACATATCAGTGATGGCCTTTCGGACCTTGTTGTCGAGTCCGAATGTCAGACGTGTCCAGTCCTCGAGGATCTCCTTGGAATCCGCGGTGGGGTCCCAAGCGAGACGTCCAAATGCGTACAGGTTTGACATGGACAGATGACTTCCAAGCCACGTCTTGTCCAAACCAACATTTGTGACACCAGCATATCCTCCTAGACGTCGCTTGAAGACCTTTCCTGACACGATATCACGAACCTGTGACTTCTTGCCGTCGATTCGCATGTCGAAGTCCAGGATCGTCTTCCATAATGGAGGCAGATAGACAAGATGACATTGCTGCCCTAAGTACTCTTGACTGATCTGCAGTTCGATAGCACAGTTGGTCTTTGTAAGATGTGAAAACAAAGGGCTAACGGGCTCCCTGATTTGGAAGTCAATGGGGCCGTATTTGATCTGAACGACCACGTTATCGTCAAACTTTCCGTCCAGCTCCTTGAAGAACTCGACAGCGGCGTTGGCACGGTCAGCCTTCCAGTCAGTCCAGTCAAGCTTGTCATAAACAAAAGCTCTGAACATAACGACACCGCCGTGGGGCTCAAGGGCTTTGGCAAACATGTTGGCGCCATCAGCTAAAGTGCGGTTATACGTGATAGGTCCGGGCTGGCCCTCTGAGTTTGCCTTGACCAAATAGCCAGCCATATCAGGAATGCCATCGTAAAGACCATCAGTCAGGTCATGCCACCACTTAATCACCTTCTCGTCGAGGGGATCAAAGGTATCCAGGCCTCCGAGCGATTGGGGTGACGCAAAGTTGAGAGAGAGACCGACCTGAACACCCCAGGGACGGAGCAGGTCAGCAATCTCGATAAGGCCCTTGCGGTTCTCAGAGTTGAATAGTCTGATATCGGCGTTGACGTTATTGATGACCACGGCGTTGATACCGATGGAGGCGAGAAGACGCCCAAAGAGAGGAACCCGCGAGAGATCCTTTCGCACGTTCTTGACACCGTCAAAAAAGATGGAAGGTCCACCGTAGCCTCTCTCGATAGAGCCATGAGTCGAACTTGCGTTGAGGTTGTCCCACTGGTTGGCCCATCGAATGGGTGCACTCGGGTTCGATGCACGCTCAACTTTCTTGAAGTTGCCCTGGCCGAGCATTGAGAGGTACTCAAAGGCACCATACAGAGCACCACGCTCATTCTGGCCAATAATCTTGACAGAGTTGCCAGAAGTGCTGATCCAGTAGCCATCGGCCTCAAGCTTGGGATGAGACAATTTGCCCTTGCATGCCTTCTTGAGGTTCTCCTCGGTGGTAACGACAATTGACTGTGAGAAGTCGCACGACTTTGAGTTGCTCTCAGTCTTCAGGTCGATGTTGAGAATACCGCTGAAGCCCTTCTGGAGTTCCGAGGCAGCACTGCCGAGGGGACTCTTTGCGGAACCACCAATTACATGGATCTTTTGGGGAAACGACTTGGCATTAATGGAGACGCTTGATGGCAAGCGAGCATATCGCAGCCAACCATCAATACCATCCTCTGCGATAACGCAGGTGAACAAAGCGAAGAGTAAAGTCGAGAGCCACATGATGAGCTATGACTGCGACTGCGATGGTCTGTGACGTTCCGTCTGATTGAAGCGAGGCCATCGTCTTATATCGCAGCATGTCTCACGATGACATGTGGAGTAATTACTGGTGAATTGATTCAGGCTATTTGAATTAGCCTTGGGACTGTGGCTACGGCTGAGATCGACAGCCGATGATGCTGTATTAGTTAGTCCATCAATCGGCATCCAGGTTCACTTCGGGGTAAATGGACCGAGCTTCACTGTTCGTCCGGACTTGGCTGATCTTTTGGACGACTCAGGTGGGCTGGGGTCATAGTGGGAGAACGGCGGATATAAGGAAATAACATTAGTGAATGCTTGGGAGAGCTTCATGGGAGATTATCTACGCTACCATAATTGGCGATGAGCTCTTCTAAGATAATCTACGGACTCAGTAGTCTGAACTTTACAATAAGCATCAAGAGATTAAGCTTAAGTTCTGTTAATGGCAGATCAATCTGGCAATAGAACGGAGGGGGCAGTGCGTAGCTTTATTTCCCCGCGAAGTGACATCGGCAATCTCTCCGAGGTTTTCAGTTGTTGCCAATGTTGATCTCTGTACTGAAGCGTGCAAGCTGAAGTTTATGTATTTAGGCAAAAACGATGTCGGCGATCAGTTATGTATGCCGTTTCATGCAGGGGACATGACATGAGAGCGATCTGCACAACTCATGTATAACATGGATGATGTGCTATGCATATGCTATGCAGAGAAATGCACACAAATCCATTTTGAGCAGAACAGAACAGAACCGACAATTGTTTCGTTTCCTTGCCGTCAGGGCCGAGGGGACAGGTATATGTGCGCCCGCAGTGGTTTAGCGAGTGTAACAGTCACACAGCGCACAAATTGACAACACAACTTTTTTTCTGAAACGCAAATTCTGAGTCAGAGCCAGCAAAATTCGAATTGACATGTGCTGGTAGAGCTCGGATCCCTCAAAATTTTCGACTTGGGATGACTTGCTGTCCTATTCTTGGCAGCTTGACTCACTCACAGCAACGAATAGGTCACCTGATCCATATAAAACATGTGGCTAGTGACTTGTGTAACAGCGAATTTTTGATGAGAATTTTTTCTGCACAACGATTGTCATGCAAATTGTGGCGATTTGTGCAACTATTCATGATCTGATTCGACCGGAACGCTCTGCCAGCGCAGCACGACACTGAACCCAACGTTAAACCCGGCACATGGAGACCCAAAATCGAGGCCCTCCAGTGGGTTATCTCCACTATTAGGCGTTACAGTGGGTTCCGATGTCAAGCTTTTTTGACTTGGGCAAAAGCAATGGGATCGTCTTGATCATAGACAAGCATAATCGTGCTAACGCCCCCTGGCAAACTCTACAGCCGCTTTACGTTGCATGCATGGCCAAATCAGCTCGAACTCGCATGCCATCTTACCCAAAGTCCACATACTAAGGCATGCAAAAGTCTGGTTTGGTCCATGGACCCGTTCTTCATGGCATGTTGGCCGCGTAACAGTTCATCGTTGTTGGCTACATGAGGCTGCAGACCACTATTTTGGTGCATGAGCCCCGTTGAACGTGTTACAGACCTCCACTACGTTAGTAACCGTACAATGTTGAGAAATGACCTCTCTCTAATTGGCATCCTTGCTCTGGCCGTCTCCATGTATAAACCACCACATCGAGAGACTTGACAAGGCCCCGGGATGGTCCTCCGTAAACAACGTCGATCTGGCTATAAAAGCGGGCGGCTGCCTGTTCACCAAACGGTTCTCATTTGGATCATCTCATTCTATCCTTATCCTTACTAGTATAATGCTTAATTAATCTATCTATTGATCTATCTATTTATTCATCTCTACTTACCTCTTTTTTAATAGCCATAATGAAAGACCGAACAAGCGATCATATTCATTTTCCTCAGCATGCTCATCGCATTCCACGACGCTCAGATGGTGTCAGTGGATATAGCGATTTGCTGGGGAGGGCGGTGTTGATATCCATCATCAACTACCTTGCTGATGTTGTCGATGCAATTGAAGACATCAAGCTGCCCAAACAGCACAAAGATCGTACCAAGCTGAAGAACGATAAGAAGAGAATGTGCGATACTGCTGTCAGAGGTGCAAACACGTTGACAGCCATGTTCAATTCGGCAAAGGGCCAGACCAAGTACACAGACCCAGCCCGTGAGTCAATCCCAACCCGACCCTACCCCTGCAATCAGCGAATCCATCTAACCTTATCACAGCAAAGAACTTGCCGCTCTACCGAGACGAAATCCGGGGTCAGTTACTGTATCCCCTGTCGAAAGCCAAGACATCGAAGCCCAGCCTTGGCAAATCTTTCACGTTCGCACCGTGGCAGCAAAGACTCACCGCCATCTTGTCTGGTATCGAGGAAGAAGTCTGCTGGTGGCTCAGGCTTCAACGCCCGACCAAGACATATGATAAGCGCTCAACAACGCATAGCCATACAAGCAAGGCATATGGCCAACGCTCAACCGCTAGCAAGTCCTATGATCAATACTCTACACGCACGGGCAAGACTGATCAGCGATCGTCGAGGCCCAAGCAGTCAAAAAGCCATTCCCAGCGAGGGAAGAGGAGCCGTTCACCTTCACCCTCTGGTGGATGTGCTGTTATGTAGCTGGCTACATCTAATTGTGAAGCAGTAGCTAGTCCTACTTACAAAATTTGGATATTTACGGTTTATGGAAGCAACGGGATCATGAAGGGATGAAAACATGGGTGGCACGGATTTTGCTTAGGGATAAAAATGGATTCAGGGAGTCGCTGGCACGGATAAAATTGGGACAACGGACGGCGGTATCTTTTGGAGCCAAATTGCATATATCAACATGGGACGGACGGAACTTTGTTTGCAGCGTAGGATCAAATACACCATTTACGAATTGAATTGATACTTTGTTACTTATGAGCCTCCGTAACTGACACGTGTACGTGACGAATCTTTGTAACCCTGTTGCCTGGCATGGATGTTGATATCTTCCTTGTTCGCTTAAGAATTATCAGCCAAGCAGCTATAAGCCAGACTTCCAGCCTCCTTTGAGTTTTCGTCCGGGTACCCCACCGTCCTTGTTCTGCGCAATCTGTTCTCAAGAAACAGCCGAAACGTCCCGCATGGAATGTCCTCCGAATCATGAAATTCGATAGTAGCCCAGTCCAACTTCTTCATGTTATCGTAGCTTCCGTAGTGCGCTTCAATGACCTTCATCTCCTGCTTCTTGTCATCTTCCGAGGTATCCGATCCTTTGAATGCTGTGTCATAAGCTTCGAAGACTGCCTTGGTACAATCGGGTGTGAGAAGCAGAATGCCGAGAACATCTTCGCGACCAATTTCGATGTTCGGGCCGGAGTTTGGCCAGTCATCCCTCTTTGGTAGATCCAGCTTAAGTACTCCACTGATGTTTTCGTGAAATTGAACAAAGGGGATTTCAAATAAAGGATCAGACCATTCGACGTCGTCGACGCTGTGGAGAGGAGGGTCGAGATGAAAGCCGTTCCATGTACCTCCAAACCCATTGGTGATCTTCAAAAACTCCTTATAGTCATCTGGTAGGGTCACTTTCAGCCTCTTCTCCAGTGAGGATATCTGCTCATCTGTAGCCGGGGGAAGATTGAAGAGTGTTGCCGGTGGATCTTGTTCCATCTCTTCCCAGAATTCGAGGGACTTTGGCTTCGTGTTCCGTTCAAGCTCCAAGAGCACGTCTTTCATGGGTTTTGACTCTATGTCTAGTGGTTTTCGGCCTTTGCTAAAACGTTCTGCGAATGTCGCAACGACATCTTTGCCAAGGGCCTCGATCTTCTTCTTATCAACAGGGACTTTTCGGGCCAATACACCTGTAGCTAGTAGTCCGCTGAGATCATGGCGTCCAGCAAGACGCGAGATGATCCCTTGCTTGTACAAGTTCCGGGCGAGGAGTTCGAGGACTTCTTGAACTTTCGAATTGTTCTGGACGTCTTGCAGGTCGGGGGTCTGCTTCCAGGCCAACCTTAAGGCACTGGATAAGGCATCAGCCAAGCCTGATCCGTCCGCACCGAATTGGTGGGCCTTCTTTATCTGCTCCTGGAGGTTGCCTTTGTCGTCTTGTTCCTCGACATCGTCAATGTCAAGGGCATGCTTGGATGCAGCTTTGTCAGATACTGCTTCACTTCGTTCCACCTCCGGGATTTCATCAGGCCATTTGTCGGCAGCTGCAAAGAATGGCTCAAAATGATGAAGCTGTTCGCGTTGCCATTCCGAGGTAGTGTCCCGGAGGAGCAGTGAAACCAAGTCTTTGGCGGTATTGATTTCACCAAGAACAGAGAACTCTTCGGCCAATTTAACCAGCTTAGTGTAAACTTCCGGAAGTGAAGTGTTTGTCAAGATCTCTTCCCGATCGAATTTGTTTGGTTGAGCCATTGTGATGAATGTGAGGGTGCAGGACGTGTAACGGTCTTCAGCGTTTGACACAAAAATATTTTGAATGTCTCACCCTGCTTACGCTTGACGTCATGCGACTCGGGCACTTCTCGATGGGGGCTAGATCAACAATTCACTTACAATAAATAAATAAATATTATCGTTCAATCGGGTCGGGATTTCTCGGTGCGATATTGCATGTTCAGCATCCTGCATCAGAAAAGGATGATTGGTGGCCCATTCACATTGCAAACTTTATCATGGCAGATGGGATACGCTTGGCCAGTACGGAAATGCGGCAAAGGCTTTTCGGGACCTAAACTACCAAATTTCAACATGAAAATATTCACTCCCAATGTTAATGACTTACTTTTGTCGTTTCTTCATTCTCCAACACGCTTCGTGCCAAGTTAGCAACCCTGTTATGACGGTGCGCAAGGACAGTTCTGGCATCAGCCAACTACCGAATCGGCACATTGCTGCCAGGATTCAGGTCAAAAAACGAAACACAGGCAAGCATGTCCTTGACAGTGGAGCTTTCATCCAATTTATTATCCATGAGAACATAAGCGAGCAACTCAAGAGTAAGACGGGCAGTCAAGAGACAGTGATTGACAAGGAAGTTAAGAGCTGGAGAGACTGAGAGACTGAGATACTACTGGTGAATGATTAGTATATGAAAGTCACTTATGAAAGAGTGAGACGGTGATTTGTCCTAAGACTGCTTCGTATTAAACAGACAAAGCTAAAAGCTATGAGCACAGTACCAGACTATCCCCTCTTCATCTTGGTGTTTTGAAACGATCAACAGGACTCTTTTATACATGGGTTGACCAGCCACCTCTTCAACTCTTCCATCTTTCCTTCAGCTTCTCCCCTTCAGTAAAAACAAAACACTACAGCGTCTCCAAGAAAAAGGGCTGCTCGCTTAAGCGGAGCAAGGAGAGCTGCTGGAACCAGCCTGTCCCTGGAACTGCTGGTTGAAGCCACCGTTCTGGCCGTTGTTGTTGCCAGTCTGAGGCTGGGTCTGCTCACCACCGTTCTGCTGACCGTTACCGGCCGCGGGAGTGGTGGTAGCAGCGGGAGCCTCAGTGTTGCCGGCGGCAGGGGTCTCGGTGCTACCACCGGTGTTGCCGGTGTTACCACCAGTAGAGCCACCAGCGGAAGCGGAACCGTCCCAGACCTTGGGGCCGGGCATGGGGAAGTCCTTGGCACCGTTGTAGATGGAGAAGTTGGCGTACTCATCGGTGTCCTTGTAGGCACCGGGGAACTTGACCATCTCGGCGTCGACAGTGCCGTCGGAGCCTCCGGTAACCTTGACCTGAGCGCAAGAGACGTAGTGCTCGGGCTGGTTGACGTGGGATCGGTGGACACCGATGTGCTCAACTCGGAGGAGGTACTCGCCGTTGGGGGTACCCTCGGGGATCTTGACGTCGAAAGAGGTGGCGTCGTAGTTGCACCAGGCGTCCTTAGTGAAGTCACCACTGGCATTGCAGACACCCTCCTCCATGATCTTGAACCAGTTACCGTCACCCTTGTAGGACTTGACGTCGCCACCAGCGTCGGACATGTAGGCCAAAGTAGGTCCGGGGTGACCCATCTTGGCACCGACAGCGAGCTTGAAGGTCATGACATCGCCGCCCTTGACCTCGAGGACCTCAGTGTTACCACCGGTTCCGGTGGCACCCTGGTTGCAGATGATGTCCTCACCATCAGCGAAGGAGTTGTCGCGGATGTCCTCGGAAGGGTTGGAGGAGAACTTGATGGGGTTGTACTTGGTGGGACGGGTGAAGTCACGGATGTACTGGAAGGACTTGGACTCGGCACCGTTGAGAACGCTGACGTCGAAGAAGTAGTGGGCAGAGGCGACCTGCGAGAGGGCAGCGAGGGCGAGAGCGGAGAACTTCATCTTGAATAAGAGTTGGTTGGTTTGAGGGATAGTAAATTGATTGGTAGTGCTGGAGACTGGCTCGGTTGAATTGGAACGAAAGGAACGAGAGACTAGCTCTTCGAAAGAAAGACTGAAGTGAATGAAAGAAGATGAAGATCTGTTGATGGTGATGAGAAGGGAAAAAAAGTCGAGAAGGACGGAGGACATGAGATGTCTTTATAGATTCTGGATCTCGACTCTCCCGAGCATCAATCTTTGGCGCCGCACGGCAAGCACCGCACTCGGCCTTACACCAGTTTTCGTCCGGTGGAGGAATATCCTTGGTTGTTGGAGCGCCTGAAGCCCCCAGCTCATTCAATTCAAAACGCCAAGATGGGAAAAAACATTTCTTCTCCATAGGCAAAAGAACCCGGTCAAGTTGGTGGTCTTCGCTTCGCTATCTCGATCAGACCTGTTGTTACAGAGTGCGGCGGGTGGCAGCCGCATCTTCTAGGGGTTGTTTCAGTGGATAGAATGTTATTGCACCAATCAACAACGTTGTTCAATTTAACTAAGGTTGTTGACAGCTCGTTTAGGTTCGTTCGCCCAACAGCGACAAAACAACCTAAAAAATATGCTTCAAAGACGGGTAGATTGACTCTGAGCTATGGCTGATCAACTTAAACTTAATTAGTCAAGCTATATTTTGCCTTTGCACGCTTCAATCATAGCTCTGTAGCTTCGATAAGGCTGAGGCATACCCAGCCCGAGTCTGTCCTCGCGGCGATTCTCACGGTGCTGATTGAAGTAAGGCGAGACCATGAAACGCTCATTTCAATCAGGGGGCTTCACGACTTCTTGGCGGTAGGGGCCTGGAAACGATGTCTTTTTGGACCTACGGATAGTGGGGGAAAGCCCCTGGCGGGTGATCATAGCTTCACCAAATTAAGTTGACCGCTGAACAGTCGGAGTCTATTATTGTTAACCTTAAACGAGCCTAGACGAGGTCATCGAATTTGCAAATTTCATGATTTGTGATGGTACGAGGCGACATGTTTCAACAAATTTCGTCGAGCTGGTCCAGCCCGTACATGCGAAGCGAAGTACTGCTATAGCGATTCACTGCATTTTATCGAACGACATGAACTGATCTTCAGAACAAACGCGAGTGCCAAGGTGCCTGAGACTGTTTTGTTTTGTTCGGCGAACATGTTTTTCGTGGAATGTGAAACTGGCCTTGAAGATGGTGGCTTGAGCGGCTCCTCACCGCGGGATGAACCATAGTTTAGTGCCTACAGCACGTTTGATGTCAAACTTTAGTATGGTTCGATACCTAAACCGTAACTCTTGCGGTGGCATACGGTAGACTAGTCAGGTCCCGGTTTACTGGGAGCTCGATCAGATCCAAGCGCAACGGAGACTAGCACGACTCTTGCATTGCGAAACTTGGTCCTTTACTAGACCATTAGACGATATTACTCCGTGGCCCCAGATTTCTCTCCCGGGAATTGTACTGTATTGATTCATAATGTTGAATCATCACGGTTTTCGTATGGCTTCCACTGCGACCCTGCTGTACTCGAGACAGCTACGGTTTCAACACGACGCAACCTCCAATGGCAGATGGTGTGAACAAACAGGCCGTAAAACAAGCATAAACTTCCATCGAATGACGTTGGATGCATTAAGCGCGTCGCAAACGTTACGTACGCAAGGCACTGGAAGAACTTGCGTATCCTTGATCACGGAAATTGAGGTTGTATTGCTTAGAGTTCGCTGTCAACTTTAGGGGCTTGCGATCTTGGCAGGGGCCACAAATAAGCTTATCGCCGGAGGCTGACTGAACAGAATTGCATGCGTTAGTGGAAAATAGTTCTCAACTGTCAAGTTAATTATCATGCGAGATCAGTTCATCAAACTGACACTTGAGAAAGCTCTAGTCATCTCAATACCATGTTCTGTCAACGTCAACGTTCCTTGGCATTCAAGCGTTGTCCGATTACTAAAGATGAGCTGAGCAAATCTCAAACTCGAGCGTTGAGGCGCTAAGCCTTTACGGGTCGGTGTTTGCGACCACCGACAGCCAGGAGCTGAGAATCGCCAGACGTATCGTAGCCTTTCAATGTGGCAGAACATAAGCTAGAAAATGCCAGTATTCTATCCCCGACGACCGATGATCTTGCTCCCTATCTGACTTGTGAACCTGGAAGTTCAAGATTGACGGTGAAGAATGGTCAGGGCAGGCCTGCTAGGGGAATCCGTCCCGTTATGTCCCCGGGCCCGGGTCCCCAAGTCTGGAAGATCCAAGGATTCCGACACTTCGGGAATTCATATAAACTTTCCGCCAGTCGCTAGCCCAGAACAATCCTTAGATCCCCGCTGTTATGTATATATGTGTTCTATTATTACCTGACGCCCTTTCCGCGCTGTAGAAAGATCTCATGATGGTCTCAGCTTTCGTTTCGTGGGGCTCGTTCCTGTTGAGCTGAACGATGAACTTCTGCCATCAGCTGGAGTCACAAGTGCCGTCTCAAAGTCCGACGGACATCCAACATTTACCGGGGAACTGATAACTTGGGAAGGAGGTTGACGAAGGGCGCAAATTGATGCTGTCTCAAGGCCTGTCATGAAGTTGCAACAAGCTTACCCAATACCTCGTTGGTGGAAGATCATATAATGGAGGATGTTACTGTTACGATGGCGGGTATCGAATATCTGTGCCGCTATTGCCAATGCAACACGATGAAGAGCGGGGGATCATCCCCTTTTCTCCGAAAGTCCTCCCAACAGCTGTAAGAAATGATGGGATAGAATGGTCAGGAGAACATCCATGCTATGTGAATTGATCAGGCACTGTGTTACAGTGTCTCATTTGGAAGCTAGATGTAGTGTTTTTTGTTGAGTCCCATGGCTAGGAGAAAGAGAACTTGTCCAACATCTTGACTTCTATAGCGGTTCTGTTTCTCAATTGCAAATGCAATGTTCCAGTATCCTTCTAGACTGGTATTGCACCCTACTAGACTACACTATAGCGCAAGCTCTATTATATATCGTCTAGGAACGGCATAACTCCCTGCTCAGATCTTGTCATGTCAGTTCTACTGCGGTTTCATCGCCTCATCTTAGACCTCAAGACTACAGCTTTATGATGCAACGCCATAGTTGGGTTGTTATTGCCATAGAAGGTGAAGAGCTATCGCTAAGTCTTGAAAGGTAGGACTTTATTGCTATCAAGACATGAAATACATACAAATGGTATTTTAGGTGACATAAATGGCGATGCAACAATTCAGAGTCAAGGTAGTCACTACTGAGTAACGAAGTGTCAGGTCCCATGCCATTAGAGCTTTTATCCAGCGATGCTTTTGTGTTTTGAGTAGCGCATGGAAATGAGAAGAGACATACCAGCCTACGCATATCAGAGAAACAAAAATCTTCAGCAATCATATTACCAGAAGATGGCTGTAGTTTTCATGCACTCGAGCCAACTTTTACCATTTGTTCGAAGGCCGAGGTCCGAGTGATGAAGGCCATGAGTGTTATCGCCCCAATTTTTAGGGATGACCGTGCCGTAGTCAATTTCATGGCTGCGGAATAGAAGCGGCAACTCTCCGCTCTCTGGTTGACCCCGCGAGCCATTTTGGTCGTTATCGATAACGATTCACAATCTTGTGCAATACTCTGTAGCGAGGAGTCAATCAAGAAACACTGGCAAGAGCTAAAGAATAGAAAGAATGGTATGATAAAGAATTCGGGCTGCGATTTGTCAGTCATATTACACTTGTAGTTCTGTCACTTTAGGGCAAAAACTTGAGTACTTTCCTTACGTTGATGCTACCTTTGCTGAGCCATCAAGACACTGAGCATCATCCCTTGACTCGGCAAGAGTTCCGTTGCCATGAGGTTGCATGGAAACAACCCTAAACATGCAAGTGCAGTCCAAATGCAGCAAAGCCGGTTTTCCCAATTCTCCCTTTTTATGACAACAGTCATAAGATCAACGCTTGTCAGGCAACGAGAAGGTCTTTGGCTCTGCACTTCAAAAGTCGAGAATGTCGATCAACTTACCCTGCATCGCAAAGGGCTGTTTTGGCTTTTGGTGCCCTCGCCCCGCTCCGCTCTCCCCACCAAATAACCGGAATTACCAATTTCCGTATTTTTTCGGCGACGCGTATCACTGCTTGCAACACGAAAGGCCTCAGAACCCAATGGTTTGACTAAATTATCGCTTGGGCTCTGACTTGAGTCAAATTGCTGTGCTTGGGTCGCACGGCTTCTTGTGGCACTTCAAACAGGGTAGAAGGCTTTGTGATATGGAATCTTTCTGACATCATAATTTGGTGTTTGGCGCGTCTGACCGGGAACCTGATAAGATAAGGCGCGCTCAGTCCCTCACTTTCTTGGCCTACCATTCACTGCAGGGCATGCATTTGATGATGCTCCCTTGAATGTTAGCATGCCTCTGATCAGCATGAGTGATTTAAGTCCTCATTCAGTGATTTGCTGCGATGCATCTCGACCCAGCAGCCGGGTACCTGTGATCAGCAAGAAGCAAAGCTCAGCTACGCTAATCACTGAGCCGTGTCGATCATTCACACTGTCGGTAAGGCCTCAAAGCCAAGCGCCAGGTAATCTCCCTTGCAAAGCCAAAGCAACTGCAAGGGGCACCCGTCACCGAAATAATGAAGCCAAAAGTGAGATTACGATCCAATGAAACACAAAATCTATCAAGAAAGTTTAATCTTCGATTGTGATGGCTGCGTCCGTGCTAAAAGTTATTTGCTCATCCTGGTTTAGTCGCGAGAGTTTCGATAGATCGTCAGCCACCGAAATTGTAGCCGTATCTCGTTCAGCCAATGAATCACTGCTTGTTGATGGGTATGATTGAGTGACACATGCGCGTTTGCCCACAGCTGAGCTGCCTAGTGCGATGATGCTGTTACACTGTCAGTCATTATGTCGCAACCTTGAGTTATTCACTAACCTGTGGAGATTGTTACTTAAACCCCATGATACTGCCATCTGACGTCCCCAGCTGCTGCTGCTATACTAAGTACTTGTCGTAACATCTTACAATGGGTTCACTGAAGCTATCACGAGGGACCAGCGAGACCAGTCGCTCAAGCGATGCCGGTGAGCGTCGCCTGCCTACTACGCCGCCAATGAAGATCCTCTTTCTCTGCACGGCGCACAACTCGCTCTCTCAGCAGCTGTATCTTATCCTCAGTCAGAAACACGACGTCACGATTGAGTATGCGCTATCCGACAAGGCCATGATCGAGGCAGCGGCCCTGTTTCAACCAAACGTCATCGTCTGCCCGTTCTTGACTACGCGAGTCCCTAGCGAGATCTTCACCAAGTATCTCACCCTCATCATCCATCCTGGACCGCCAGGTGACGCAGGACCAAGCGCCCTCGACTGGGTGCTCATGGGCGACGATGGCAACGCCGTAGACTCGGATCAACTACTCAAATTCCAGTCTTGGAGCCAGAACGGCCGGTCGCATTGGGGTGTCACAGTCTTACAAGCTGTCGATGAGATGGACGCTGGTCCAGTCTGGGCATTTGAGCAGTTCAAGATCGACATCGATGCGCCCGGAGTTACGAAGTCAACACTCTACCGCAAAGAGGTCACCCAAGCAGCCATTACTGCCACCGCTACTGCTCTGCACCGCATCGTCTCGGCAGCTAACGGCTTCTCCGATTCAGGCATCGCAGCAGCTCTATCTCGACTGTCACTGCTCGAAAAACAGGACATTGGTGGAATCTCGGTTGACCTTGTCCCCAACCGCAGTTATAAGAGTCTATCAGTGACACTGCGCAAGCCCTTCCTCGGCGGACCAACACATCGCCGACCACTTCTCAAGGCAGCGGATCGCAACTTCGACATTCAATACGAACCCGCTCGGACGATTTCGCGAAAGATCAGGTCTGCTGATTCGCAGCCTGGCTGTCTCACAAAGCTGTTTGGAGGAGTTGGTCTCTACGTCTATGGAGGAACGATTGAGGCTGGGAGAGATGCGAAATGCAAGCGCGGATCTGGCCAGATCATTGGTTGCAGAGATGATGCTGTCTGCGTCGCTACATGTGATGGACAGGGCATTTGGATCACTCATGTCCGTCGAGTGAAGCGCAAGGTCGATCCAATGCTCTGGCCCAAGGTCCCCGCTGTCACAGGCCTTCTCGATCTCGGCCTCATCGACCAAAACACTCTGAACACATCAGTCTCACTACGTCCTCTCTTAGGCTGGTCCAAGGCAACATATTCAACCCACCAAGAGGTCTGGGTAGAGTTTGCTGCGAGTGCAGGCAAGCGCCAAGTCGCCTTCGTCTACTTCGAGTTCTACAACGGCGCCATGAGCACCGCTCAATGCTCGCGACTCATTGAAGCCCTCGAGTTCGTCGCTTTGCAAGAGGCTCTTGATGCTGTCGTGCTCATGGGAGGCGACTCATATTTCAGCAACGGTATTGCCCTCAACGTCATCGAAGCCAGTGATGACCCCGCAGCAGAGTCTTGGAAGAACATCAATCGCATTGATGATGTGGTGCTTATGCTACTGGATGTGTTTCCTCGGAAGAACGTCACTACCATCTCGGCGCTGAGAGGGAATTGTGCTGCTGGTGGCGTGGCCTTGGCAGCGGCTTGCGACGTGGTCATCGCAGGCTCCGAAGTCGTCCTCAACCCCGCCTACCGAACCCTCGGACTCTACGGCTCTGAGTATCACTCTCTATCCTACGTCGGTCGCTGTGGGCCAGAGCGCGCAAGGTATATCTTGCGTGCTATGCTACCCATATCTGCTTCTCAAGCAAGAGACATGGGCCTTGTTGACAAGGTCCTCCCAGCTTCGGGACACTTCCTTGACATGAGAGTACGACATCACATCAAAGAGATGAGCTTCACGACCTACAAGCCCGGCAAGTGGAAGTCCAAGGTCGATGTGAGTCACGCTGGGCTCATAGCAGCAAGAACTCTTGAACTCGGCGAGATGGCCAAAGACTTCTGGAGCGCAAGGTCCGAGAGGTATAACACTCGTCGACGAGACTTTGTGCGGAAAGTCAAGCCAACACAGACGCCGCTACGATTCGCGACTCACAGACGACGAGATGGGGACCTTGATGAGGAAGAGTCTGA
This sequence comes from Fusarium pseudonygamai, assembly GCA_013186785.1. Lineage (NCBI taxonomy): Eukaryota > Fungi > Ascomycota > Sordariomycetes > Hypocreales > Nectriaceae > Fusarium > Fusarium pseudonygamai. The sequence continues at coordinate 161,105 of JAAQRH010000101.1, forward strand.
CTCCTTCGATGATGTTGCGGTGTTTGAGGAGCTGGTCATTGAGAGAATTTTGAAGGAGAGGCTATCCAAGATGGATTCGAGGCTGTTGTCCCTCCATAAGGAACTCAGGTCTCACGACCAACCATCTAGCACAGGCGGTGAGACAAGAAGGCCACAGGAAGGCAAGGGTTTGATGTTTCCTTGTTATTATGAAGTAGATACCCACGTTTGCACTTGATTCTAGTTGTAATTAGAGTTATGCCATCTCAAAATGAGCTACCATGTCCTTTTTATCATTGCCACCCATTCGCCACATAGAGCCTTTGACAGTACAATCGCTCTGGAAAACCGAACTTGACCCCAATGATAACATTTGAACTGATACTCCAGATTTCGCCAGGTGCTGACTGTAGCGACAAAAGTTGTGCTACGACAAGTACTCTTGCCCTTTCATGGCTGCTTCATGCGCTGCGCATAGCACTTCGTCAGGAGCAGACAGAAATTTGTCCAAATCCACATTACACCGGACCGTCTCGAGTGCTAACTTCCTCCTCGTCGCCCGCTTGATGATCTCTTCTTCTCTGGCAATGTCCTTCTCAAGAGATGCGATCTTATCTTGTTCGACTTGACGTTGCTTGTCCTTCTGATTTTCCTCTTCTATTGCTTCCAAAGTGTTTTGGGCTTTCTTGAGCTCCTGCTGCTCGTCTTCATATTCCAGGATAAAGCCGTCGTACATTTTTTGCAGAGCGTCTGAACACTTTCCACCTTGGTTCTCGATCACCGCGTCAAGGGTCTCCTTTTCCTCTCTCACTTGCCTCACTTTCTCTCGTTTTTCGTCTCGTTCTCTCGTGGCTTTTGAGACGCAGTGACTGGCTTGCATCTCGATTGAAGCCAATTTTCTTCGGGTATTGTGTATCTCCTGGTTGTATACGTTGCGCCGGAACTCAGCAGCGTCAATCCTTTCGCATACTGTCCGAAGGTTGCGATTGATAGCATAGAACATCGTCGCTTCCTATGAAGTGAGATAAAATCAGCGTCAGCGCTAATCTCAATAGCTGGGGCGCGGTACTGACAGCTTGACTGAGACAAGCTTCCTCCTCTGCGTCGACTAGGATGGTTGCTTCCTTTGAGTCATCAATATTGGTCGATACGAATTGCTCGACCTGACACGAGCGTTTGCTAGGGACTGGACAGGGTGCTGAGGCGGTGTTAGTCATGGATTGAGGTCAAGAACGAAAGGTATGGAAACATACGAGGAGGCATGTCCCGCTTCTGAGTCCAAGTCCGATCGGGCGGCGGCTTGGGGGAGTGCTGAGGCCGATCGGATGGACCGATTGCACTGCTCACATTGCTGATATCGCTGAGAACACTCATTTCCCTACTGAAGTCAATCCCTGGGAATGGATCGTCGTCGTCGTCATCGTCATCATCATCGTCAAGATTGTCCTGGGGTTGCTGCTTTTGAGCGATAGTGAGCCTGCGCCATGTTTTCGGTCTCGCTTTCCCAAAAGCACCATCATGGCCCGAACGTTTGTGCTTGTTCTGTTTCGATGTGCTTTGGGAGTTGACCATGTTGTCTTCAATCCACTTTCTAGCCTTCGCGCAATCCGAGTTCATGGTGGGCTTGACTGGCTTGCCATTCTTGCTCACCTTCTGGCGCTCTCTGGCCTTTCCTACCAGGAACTCACGCAATTGGTCCATGGTAACCGTTGATCCTGGGGCGTGGACAGCTTCAACAGCAAGGGCGAGGTTCAGCGCGGCGTTGGTGCCCCAAGCGGCGACCTTGGGAACGTAATCTCTCGGTAGCCAGTCCCAGGGATATTTCCCAGATGCCTTGAAGATCCGATTGACGCATTTTTGCACGTCTGGGTTTGCGTCACCGACCCCAATGTCATCGTAAGAGGCTGGTGCCTCGTTGTAGTTCGCATTCATGGCATGTATGGTGCGCAATTCGGGCTGTAGGTCGAGAAGAGTCGGCGACAACGATCCGAACTGTCTTCAAGATATAAGCGCTCCCATTTGAAGCGAAGAGAGGATCTAGGACCGCGATGAAGGAGGGGAAGAATGAATCAGGCTCTGGGCCTGTTCAGTTGGCTCATAGCAAGAGCAAACAACTTTTGGTGCATTGCGTTTGCTGCGAGCATGGATCTGTCGGGGAAATTGCAGCCGGGCTCCGATTCATCTCCGCTCAGTGTAACATGACTCGATTACAGAGGGGAAAGGGACAATAAGATAAACAAACCCTTGCAGGGTTCCAGGCAAACGAGGCTACGTTTGCATGGTCAAAAGCAAAGAAACTGTTGGTAGTGTTTGGCAGTGCGGGCTGTTGGTTGATGTGCTCGCTAAATAAACCCGACCCAACGCCCCAGTGGATACAAACGTCCTGTGTGCCGTGTTACAGGGGTTTTAGCGGATAATCCCCCGCGAAGGTTATGATGGATGTTTACGAGGCAACTTTAGCCAGGGCAAACATGCCGCAATCAACATGCTAATCATGTGAGAGTGCGTCGCATAGACATTCAATAAGGTAATTAGAGTATCACTGATGGGTGCACATGCCTTCCTAACTGTTGTGCTTCCTCCAACGTGAATGCCGTTTCCAGCGGCTTGTTCCATTTGGTGGCGGGGGTCCAAACGCCAGCCCTGTGCTACCTAAGTTGAGGTCAATGGAATTTGGAGGCTTGCCCATACCACTAATCTCGTGAGCTTCGCAGAATCGCACGATTAGAGCCCATTTCCTCTTTCCCCCCGAGAACCAGGAATCAGACCCCTGTGATAGAAGAAGATCGGTTAGCGTTAAGCGCTACATTCAGCCGCTGTCAACAACGATCTCAGAAACCCTAGCGGCAGAGCGGCTGAACAGTGCTGTAAGTTTAGTGGGCCATAGGGGCTCCGTTAGCGGAGGGCACCCAACCTCATTTACTTCGTCTCCCCGTTCAATTCAACAACTGCATCTAGAATGGCATCACGATGCGTCATCGTTGAACAGGTCTAACTCTGGAAGATTGGATTCGAAGGCATCCGTAAGAGAGCGAGGGACTAGGCGCCAGCGCAAAATAGCTCGGCAATGGCTTTGTGGCCATGGGTGAAGATTATTAGCACCCATACGTTGAACATGGTTGGACGAAGGCGAAGACAACAAGCTGAGAGCTTGCGAGTGCAGCCCGTTTTCTCGTCACAATTTGCGCAACGTAAGTCACCTACATGATTCAATGGACTTATCTGCATCTTTTATTTTGCCTTTCACAACACCTGTACTTTTCGAAATCATTCCCTCGGTACTGACAACCACAGGTCGGAATTCTATGGCTTCCTTCCCCAAATGAAGTAGACAGGAAGATATAGATGAATAGAGGGGTTTCGGAGCTCCCCTTTCGCCTTCGCCATAAGGACCTGGGTTTCCTCTTTGCCCCATCCAAGGACCTTTTCCAGCAGCATTGGAGTGTACGAGTCGATAGCTGCACAAGACTGAACAACCTGGCATTTACCTACTTCCTTCAGGACGGGGTCTTTAGGCCAGGCGCCAATTGGAATCTGTCTCATAATCAGCTAACGACATGTTTTCTCATCAGACATAAAGCTCACCTTTCGGACTTCTTCGTGAACATCCACAAACCCCGCCTTTATCACTTTTTCTTTCCAGTTCATGGCACAGTCGATAGGCTTTCCGAATTTGCTGCTGCTGTCGCGAACTGCTTCAGCCCAGACCTCTGCGTTCACGGCCTGCTTGATAGAGTCATCGTCTGACATGAAGAAACCACGCTGGGCTTGAAGTTCGAGATAACCGCCGCTGTTGAGGTTCTCGAACGCGCGATCAAAGAACTGCTGCTCGTTGCCGATGCATCCTTCAAGTTCTCGGGCATGGATATAGTCGAACGGTTTCTTGTAAACCCAAGGGTCTTCAAAGTCGTCGACTTCAAAGACGCAGTTGGCAGGAACCCTGCAAAGCAAGATGAGCCTGGGCTAAGGGGAAGGCATGCTCATAACTCACCAGTCAGGCTGGATGGGGCTCAGATCTGTCCCGACTACTTCGGCTGAAGGGTGCTCACTTCTCGAGGTCAGCAACAGAGCTTTAACTAGTTACCAAGAGGCTATGAACTACTCTGCAAAATCGATAGCCCAGATGCCAGTACCTGTGCCCAGATCCAGGACACGTTGGGGATTGTCAATTGGGGCAGTGTGCAGCTTCCCTGCTAGAAGAAGGCTGTAGATATGATGAACCAGATCCATGCGGTTCTGCTCTTCGTCGTCGTTTGGCTACAGCGCATGATTAGTCGTGGTCACTTGAACATTCGACAGTTGAGAAAACTAACCACTAAGTATGCTCCTTCATGGAATGCATGATATCGACGGCCGTGCTGTTGAGCTGTTAGGCTACCAATGACTCAGGAATCTCATATGGCCTACCTCAAATCTAAGAGTTTTAGTAAGAAGCATAGTTGGCTATGAAGTGTGAACTCTCACCTGTAGCTAAAGATGCTTGATTTGAGAGATGTCATGTAACTGGAAGAACCATTTCTGCACTGACTGTCAGTATAGAACTCACAAGATATCCGTCATCATGACTGACCCGAGGTCCAACGTAGAGTCAGTGTCTCCGCCATCATCCTACTCTTCATTAGGTACTATTTCATCTATAGTGTTGGGTACGGTACTTCTGCTTCTAGTACGGCTGGTACATCAGGCGGGCTTTCAGCACGTTCGGCTGTTGGTTGAGCAGCTGGGGAAGCCATTTTGCTGACGATACAAATGGGCTGCAGGAAACATGCAACTCGACACTGGGACGCGCCCCTCTTTATGATCTGTTCATGCTTGCGTGTAACTTGAGTGGTATCATATGCTGCATCTCCACTCGGCTAATATTCAGGATAGACGAGGCCAATTGGGAAGGTCACCGTTTCCGCCGCGGGCTTCTGGGCATTATCCTTGTCGATCGTCCTTGGTTCCCGAGCGGCCCGCCGCTTGTCACTCTTCACACAAGCTACCCAAACTGCCTTGATTAAAGGCATAGGAGCGATGGAGCTTTGGACCATGGTCTCGAATGACCGATGAAGGGCTTTACTACTGCTGGAACACCACCAAGCGCTTCCCGATAGTTCGTATGTATCTTCATGCATGTATGATGTGGAGATTGGCACAACCCTGTCTCATGAAGTTTGTTGGTCGCACTGAAACCCAGTTTAATACGAATGCACTGCAACCTGCTCGGTATTTCACACCATAAAGGGAAGGCCTATTAGCCCGCAATACTTGATGCGATCCTGGTAGATTTCACATGCGATTGGCACACATCATGCAGCAATTGCTACTATTTCCATAGAAAGCGTCTTAGCAGCTTCTCCAAATACTGCACCCGCACGTTCGATTAGGCTAAGGGCCAATGCTAACCTGCCAACTTTTGAAGATAGTATATTGAATGTAAAGCCGAGGCATTCATGGGAATGTTTCTCAAGTGAAGCCAAACAGCAGGGTAGTGTCCATCTGGATATCCCTCGAAAGAGGTCAGCCGAGGCTGATAAGGTTCAGGACGTCAACACTGATGAGCAAACTCACTACAACTAGAGCGAATGCCATTACTTGAGATCGGAATGGCCACTAGCATACAAGAGGGCTTGTAAAAGTATTGAGCAGAGATTTTTGTCTTGTGGAGCGTGGATGGATCTACAATGTTGGCCTGCAGGTCGGTAGCCCAGATATTCTAGGCCTTGTGAAGATGTACAGGATATAGGCCCTAATGGTAGCATCACTGGTACATACGACCATAGGTAGTGGAAAATACGGGATCCCGTCTGCTCTCCCATAGTCAAGCCACTAACCGGCGGATTAGTAGTTGGGTCGGTGACGACCAGCGAATCCCCGCTGTTGTATGTTTTTTGGTGTTTTCCCAAGCTCCCTTTTTTGCTGTTGCACTGTACAAAGTCTGTACCAAGTGTTGAAAGCTCCTGAAGGTCTGTAGAATGGGGACTGGGCTGTGTTGCGGTTGGCAGCTACTTCTATCTTCCCAGCTTCACTATCCTCGAATCACTGTTGCAAGATTCACGATTAAGCGGGGGACGTGTATAACTTAAGAAAACCCCAATGAAGACCCTTGTTATAGGCTATGCCATTGTTCGTGATGGGTTTCATTACTGATGAGATGGGGAAGTGTGTGGGCTTCCTTCTTGCAAGTCACTAGAAAGCCCCTGACCGTGTTGATGCATCTTTCGGAAAGCATGTTGTTCAGGTTCCAAGACCTTGTGTGTATTCGTTACTCATTGCTACGCTACTATCAAACATAAACCCAGATTCATCTTGTCAGCGTCTTTACAAACATTGCTCAAGCCCAGGTCAGATTTCGAAGACAGACTACTAGTCAGCAAGCTACCCCATCTCACAACTTAGCCGATGGACCAAGACCCAGATCCTTGATGATGATATCTGCAGCCTTCTCACCAACAACAATAGCAGTGTTGTTCGTGTTCGCACCAACATTCTCCGGGGGAATACTCAAATCAGCCAACTTTAGACCCTTTGTACCATATACATTCAGCCTCTCATCCACGACACCATTCTCATCTCGAGGAGCCATCCTGCAAGTAGAGATGGAGTGCCATGTAGTGGCAACATTCTGTCGAACCCACTCCTCAATAGCCTTATCATCTTCCTCTGAGTACTCGAGATCTGTGACATCTCCGAGGGCCTCATTGATCTCGACCGAAGCGGCCTTGGAGCCTGCGGGCCATGCTGGGTGACCAGCTGCGATCTCACCACGGTACATCTTTGTTCGACGCATAATCTCTCGGGACTTCTTGTAAGCCCAGATCTGCTTCTTCAAGTCAATATCATTCTCGTCACTGAGGAATCCAACATCGAAGTCAAGAGGGTCGTCGAGTCCAGCGCCGGTAATGTGGACGTGACCGCGAGAGTATGGGTACGCAGTGTAGTTGCCAACGGTAACATATTGCTCCTCAGGCACAGTCGAGGGATCTCCAAGGAAGCAAGAGATCATGCCCATAAGCATCAAGGGTCGATTGGGATGGTCCTTGAAATCCCGATCCCAAGCCTTCCGAAACTCAGGCCCAAGTGCAGTAACATCGGCTTCTGTAGGCCGGAGCTTGGAAGAGATATCAATTGCATTCCAACCCAACATGGAATCCTTTGACTTAATGAACTCTGGGCGTTTGTCGGGGTTCCTGAGAATTCTGTCGGCTGTTTCGTGGGGCTGGAGATTGGTCCTGTAAGGGTACAGAATGAGGTTGTGATCCTGATACTCGTGGCCAACTCCAGGTAAGTCAACCTTTACGTCGACGCCAGCCTTCTTGAGGATTTCGGGAGCACCGATACCTGACCTTTCAAGAACAGGTGGCGTGCCCAGAGCACCGCATGAAACAACGACCAGCTTCCGAGCCTTGACACTCAACGTCGGATGTTGGGTAGGCGTGATTTGAGCTTGGAATGCTGGGTTGGGAGTGTACTCTACACCAACAGCTCTCTTGTCATCATCAAGAAGAACACGAACAACCTTCGACTCCACAAGAACATGAAGGTTTGGATACTTCTTGTTATCAATCTTGTTGTGAAGATAAGCCGTAGCAGTGTCTTGCCGACGACCATCTTTGGAAACATATCGAAGCCATCGCTCAACACCATTGTTGGCGTCGAGTGTTTGCAAGTCATGATGTTCTGGCCATCCGACCTGAGACATACCGTTGATGAAATCGCTTTCTGGGTTCTTGGAACGGTATGTACCGTCAGAGATATGGACCGGGCCGTTAAAGCCGTGGTGTTCCGGGTTACCTCGGCCATGGTATGTCTCAAGCTAGACTGTTTTAGCGAAAGTCTTAGGATACCCGAGAGGAACTCAGATGTATACCTTCTTCAAAAAGGGAAAGATCTCGTCGGCAGACCATCCTGGGGACTTCCAAGAGTCGAAATCCGCTCGCTGAGCGCGAGTGTACATCATAAAATTGATCGACGAGCCTCCGCCAAGTGTTCCACCGCAGGGAACAATGGACTCGCGTCCAGCCAGTTTATCGGACTTGTTAGCCTTGTAAAACAAGGTCGTGGTGGAGGTTGGCAGCAAGTGATCCAGGAAGAAGACAGGGTTCTCAATGCTCTCGACTCCACGGTTATCTTGTCCACCCTCAATTAGAAGGATAGACAGATTTGGATCAGTCTCTGCCAGACGACCGGCGACGACGCATGCTGCTGTCCCGCCTAGTTCACATAATTAGCAGTGTTGGTGGGTTAGGTACAAAACAAGCGTACCTCCAGCGATGATAACGTCGACTTCGGTAATGTCGCTAGCGAGTTTAGTATATAAACCCATGGTCAAGACTGGACGATCCTTTCGTCAACGGGGTTAGAAGGTCAGAAATGGGATTAGAAGAGGGTATTGAGCGAGTCGTGCTTGGTGATTCGGAAAGAGAATGTCCCTCGTGAGGGGAAGTTATATATATACCTGCAGCTCGTGTCACCATGGTTATTCCTTGCGGGCTGCCAGCCGCAGGATAACCCCGCGCGAGTCACCTGCAGGTGCTTCCAATATCTCAGCAACCCATCTCTGGACCCTTACAATCAGACTTTACTTTACGTAGGACGTTTCAACTGGGGTTGTCCAGACGCCGATCTGGTCGGGGTACGTTGCACCCATCTGGGGCAATCTGAGAATGGTAAGGTGAAGTTCCCCAGTTCCCCATATCTCCTAACTGCAATAAGGCTGGTGGATAGAGTCAATGAGCTCCGGGCACCGGGCCGTGTTGAGAAATGAGCAGTGAGTGGCTCATCAAGATTCTCGAGACTCCACTGGTTGTGCACCTTGGGGGTTTTAGCTCAAAGTCTATGGGTCACTTGAGCGGTCCAGACACGGGAAAGTGCTTCGTTGTTCCTTGGGTGCAACTCAGAGCTTGAATTGGAAAAGGAAAACGCTGTAGCTAGTCCTAATTGATGCCTACCTCGGTTGCTCGGTTACTCTTTGGAATCTTGGATCAACAGTTCAGCTTTGGAAACGATCAATTGAAGGCTGATCACGACTCAATTGATTTGTAGCTAGTCATTGTTTGCCACTTGAGCTGGACCATCACACAGCTAACCATTTCTAGCCGGTCGCAGATCATGTCGGCGAAAAAACCTTAGCTGCTGGGTCCAATTCCATTTCTCCTTCATGTCGCGCTTCAAAGTTGAGATACCCATTATTAATTATGTATGTACGTTATGCTAGTGATCGTTTCTATGACTCTAGGCCTTCTAATTTCTATAATCTCCGAGCCACGTTTTGTGGCTTATGTTCGCTTATGCTTGGCAAGCAGAGAATGTCACCGAAATGCCGTCTTGTCTCCATCTTTCAACTCCCCTCCACCTCCGTCAGACCTAGTGAATCAGGGATACGAGTAAGGATCCTTCAGGTGCCGCGTTGAGGACTGGGAGCTGGCATCATCCTCCTCGTGCTTGGGCATGACCGTTACATGCGTCTGCGTGACCTTTGTGATACCCGCTGGCTGGGGCCTGTTTTCGCTGTCGGTTATCTGACCGCCTGCGTCAATGCGCACTTCCAAGTTTCTCCCCGTAGTCGAAAACATGGCACCCTTTCCTGTGCCACCTGTGCGATTCGAGTTACCCGACTTCTTGTTCGTGACGGCGGCTCTGACCTTGGAACGCAGAGCGTCAGTACCTGAGGGGTATGAGCTGTGATCTCCGGTCGCACGGACAACCCGCACGATGAGTGCGGAAATATTCATCTCAATGTGTAGCTTGAGCATGTAGACAAGGGGATGAAATTGCACGTAACTATGCGAGTCAGTCATTGAGGTCTAGCATCAATCATTTGGAGCGGGGACTCACATGAAACCATTGCCGATGGACATGCTACCAATGAGGATGACATCCAAGCTCATGGATATAGCAATCATGACAAGGTTGTACCGCATCAGAGGCTGGTACTTGGTAAGACCATTGGCGATAAGCTTGATACGAATCAGGTAGACGAAGTAGCCGTGGAGTGTTGCGTCGATGATCAGGAAGAGGCCCTTCTCGATGCGATCCCAGATATAGTTGATATCATGGTAACGCTGGGAGATTTGCAGCTGAGAAGGAATCCAAATGCAAAAGACACTGATGTTGATGAGGCCAAGGGTAATGGCAGTTATCCATCGGATCTTGATGGCGTTTCGTCTGTCGACCATAAGAAGAGAAATTCGATTGATGATGATTCCGCAAATGCATTGAATTTGGACAACCCAGGCGCACACTAAAAGACCAGTCAGTTTCGTGTTCGTAAAACGTTCGAAGGATGTATCGTACGGAGAGCAAAGAAGATCCAGAAGCTAAGATCATCGGTCAGTATGTTGTCTCAATCTGAGGGGCCGGGCGATAACATACCTGGGAGCGATGTAACCACGGATAAAGCACCACGACAGGACTCCAATCAACATCGACGCCAACCACTCGGCCCAGATCATCCAGACATAGGCCTTAGCCCGTCCTGTGCGCTTCCACTGATCCCATGTCTGCCTTCCCGCCTTCTGGCCCGCGAAGATTCCGACGGCGAGCGTAAAGCCCCAGATGACACTGGCGACCAGTTGATCGGTGGTGCTAGGCTTCACGTATACGTAGTGATCCGGTATTAAGAAACCCGCCATTGTGAGATCGAATCGGGAAATGGTGACTGAAACAAAGAGAAACAAGCAAACAGCCAAGAAGACAGGGTTGCGACAGGAAGAAGGTCTTTAAGCAAGAAAAAAAGAATGGCAAATCCTTGCCAAGCCTCCGAAGTAGATCGGAATCTTGCATGATGGGGATTTTAGAGGTTCCAGAAGCCCCGGCAGTCTGGTGAATAGACCGAGATGGTGAATCCATAGATCTACCAGATGAGCAAATGAGAAGTCTGCGCAGTGGCGGACCGCCGTTCGCTAGTGTTTTTAGGTGACGATGGCGTACAAGATTATTCCGTGCTAATGGATAGGGGCTCGTTTTTGTATGGCTAACCGCCTGTTCCGCGTGGGCGGCACGTGGATGTTCGAGTCATTACGGCGGGCTTGGTTTGGGTTCCGGTTTTGCTAGTAGGGGGTTGTTTTGCCTTGAATGAGGGCTGTGAAAAGCGTTGAGACTCTAGAGGATGGTAGTAATTTCTTTGGAGGTATTGATGTCATCTGCTTTGCTTTGGGTACGAGGTGGAGCTTGGTAATTGAGCTGACGGAGAAGATGTTGACTATGAGGGATACGAGGTGACACCAGCCTGCCTGGTATGGTACCGTTGCAGGCTCTGTTAGGCTCTGATACAGTGTCGCATTAGAGCCGACCTGATTCATTGTGAATAGCTTCGGGCGAAAGGCCAAGAGATATGTTGCAGTAGCGATTACTCCATGAATCGTAGGTTCGAAGTTTAGCGTTGCAATCCGCCAATCTCCCGAGAGCGTGGATGTCCCAGAGTTGGATCTGAGTAGATCATGCCTCATGTGGCTAGTCGTCGCCACCAATCGACCATCCCTGAAGGATGACCTGCTTAAAGTGGACAAGTCTGTCTGTGCTCAAGCTGGAGACTCACTGACTCGATCTTGTTGAGGCAAACCTCTGGCTCTGGCTCTGGCTCTGGCTCTGGCTCTGGCTCTGGCTCTGGCTCTTGAGTCCACGGCACTCAGCCTGTCCATGTCGCGTGGCAAATGAAGCTAATTGATGAAGATTCTGTTCATCTCATCAATTGTGTCCCCGCTCGGGATGTGGAATTCCCGTGACTACGGAGCAAATGATGGCTAGCTCAGGGACAATTGGCTTGAGCAAGAAACCCATGCGACCCCGCATTAATCTTTGGTCGCTACGCCGACGATCGAGCCCACGCAAGATTCAGGGTAGATTGAGCCTTGAGGGGAGGGAGTTCAGAAGCCTTGCCAACAGAATAGCCTTCTCGTAACGATAGCGGTATCAGCTCAATTCATAGTCTTTCTACAAGGCAAGAAAATATCTTGCCGTTGCTTTTTTGTCTTCTATTGATAGGCATGGTCATTCATAGATGACATAGGCTTCTGTGCTGGATCATTTTGCATCACCGTAGAAGTTTGTCTTGGTTGTGTTCCGATAGACAGACAGCAATAGCCGCCAACCGGATCTTCATTGCTTCATTCTACTATCCCATCTGTGATCAATTGTTGCTTTTTCCTGGATGTTTCATCCCTTGAACTAATTCCATGTAATGTAACGTAGTTGCTTAAGCAGCGGCATTACAGTTTGGTCAGCCTGGATCCGTGCTTCTCAGCTCTCTGAGGCCGGTGCACTGGAACCGTCTGTGCTGATGCCTCATCGAGCCCGACACCAACAAACGCGACGCGCCACAGCCGTAGCCGCAGCCTTGGCGGTATCAACTCACGAAATAGCTCTTTGGAATCAGTCGCTGTGTATTTGGCTTTGTAACACTGGCTTTAAAACTGATCAAGAGGAACATTGATATCTCCAAAGGTATCTTTTGTCAAGTCTGATGCGTCATTTTCCATCACCCTCAGTCTCCCGCCAAATGGAACAGCCATTCACTTACTCACCACTCCCCTCAAACGGATGGTTCAGACTGCTGAGTATCCTCCCATCTCATGATGAGACATCCGACATCTCATGTGAGCTGCATCATCACGAGCTATCTACATGCCCTCAATATGAAGCCATCTCATACACGTGGGGCAATGAAGATGCGACGAAGCAACTGCTAGTAAACGGGACTGTTTTTAAAGTGCGGCCCAATTTGCATGCGGCTATCAAGGCATTTCGACAGCCTCGTGAGGCGAAGCTCATCTGGGTCGACGCCGTCTGTATCAATCAGCAAGATCAAGGGGAGAGGAATCGCCAAGTTCTGCAAATGAACCAAATTTACTCTCAAGCTCAAGCCGTCAACGTCTGGCTCGGGATTGCAGATACAAACTCTGACGCTGGTGTTGCCTTTCTGAAACACTTTTATGAGCTTGTCTTTTGTGATACAAGTTATCAACAGTCTCCGTCGAACGATGCACGCACGGCCACAATGTATCCCGATTCTACGCCCTTTCACGAGTTTTATGCGCCTATTCTGAAACTTCTTGATGATCCAGGAGCGCTGACAGCATTCAATCACGCGGTAGCATTACTTTCCAACAGCTGGTGGAGAAGAATATGGACACTTCAAGAAAGTGTCCTTTGTCCCAACGTAATCTGCTGGTCTGGCTCAAAAACGTTTCCTTTCGAATATCTCTTGGGCTTATCACATTTCTTATATCACTTAGTGAACAATGACGCTCACAAAGGTGCACTGGCCCACAGAGATATGACTCTAGGTGCGCTGATGCTTGTCGAATATCTGCGTAAAGACATGGTTGCACACGGGAAAATCGGATTGACAATGGCGCTTTACTCGACCTGGAACCGCGCGTCTTCGGATCCGAGAGACAAGGTCATTGGCTTGTTGGGCATCATAGAACCTCGCGACAGTCTCAAGCCAGAGTACTCATGGTCAGTCGAGAAGGTGTATAGAGTTGCGATGCGAGCCGCGCTGGTCGAGGATGGCAACCTCAACTGCCTTGGCCTCATATCCGAAAAGAAAGAGTCTCGAAACAAGAACCTGGCTTCCTGGGTCCCTGACTTCGACCTTCACTCTGAGCCATTCAGGGATTACATAACTTCGCTCTCCAAAGTCCTCAACAAATGGTCGATCTACAAGGCCTTTGTGAGCCCAGAGGGACCTCCAGACATAACAACAGATGATGATGACAGTGTGCTAATACTCAAAGGCTTCTGCCTTGATTCGGTGTCCGTTGTTGGAACTCAAGCTCCGGGTCCTGACTTTGAGAATGCAGGCGAGACAAACCCTGAACACTGGAGGAGCTCTATGAGAAACGCGTTGAATCATTGGAGATCCTTACTTCCACCTAACGGTATCTATGTAACAGGCGAAACCCAGGCTATAGCGTTCTGGAGAACAGTTCTAGTTGACTTGAACCAAGGCCGTCTGGCCTCAAAGAAAGGCGGCAGGCCCAAAAGACTGGACAAGAATGATCTGCAGGAGGTGTTGCATCTCGAAACCCCAGAGGGAATGGAAGATTTGCTAAGCACATGGGAGTCATGCATTCGGCCTATATACAGGCAACTTCGATTGATTGAGCAGTTCAACCGGCGTTTCTTCGTGACAGGAAATGGTTATATGGGACTAGGCCCGCCAGATATCCAACCCGGTGACGCTATCTGCCTTTTGTTGGGCGGATCCGTGGCTTATGCGTTGAGGAGGAGTGCGCATGAGACCTGGACATATGTCGGCGAATGGTACATGTCATCCTTCTATCCGATTTCGATCTTTGCTAACAAAGTGCTGTAGCTACGTGCACGGGACTATGGACGGAGAGGCCGCGCTCAAAGAAATTAAAGACAAGACTGACTTGACCGAGTATCGTATTGTTTAATTAGTAAAGATGAGGTTGAAGATGCGGTCTCGGTAGGCGAAAGGTGCACTTGCTTGTGCGACTCAGTAGCATCTTTATTGCATTCGTTATTGCTAGCTTGATAAGCCTCGAGCGAAGGCTGGGAATGAATACGCCTGCAGAAGAGGAAAAACATCGGATGGAACCATGTCGTGGTTGATTATGTTCGCGATTCAAAGCTCCTAGAACCAGGACAGCCAAGACGGCAACGCAAACACCAACAGTACCAATAAAAACAGCAACAGTGCACGATCTGCAATCCGCACCGTCAACTCCTCACACCGAAATCCATTTCTGTCCTGCATAAAGAATGTCACGGCGACCAATCCGTTGCTCTCCATGAAATGCGCTGGTATAGGCAACCATTGTCTGCGATTTGAGGTCAGCCGATGAACAGGAGTGACAGGGGTGTAACTTGCGGATCTGCAGTGGCCATGGCGAGGGGTCTGATGAGTCGGAAACTCAAGACTGTGCTGTGAAGGGTCAGCGTTTCTTGATCGATGACCAAGCTGCGACAATACGTACCAACCCATCTTGATGATTTGTTTGTGAAGAGAAGAAGATTTGGAACGAAGGTTGGAAACATCATCAGTCAGGAAAGTGCTAAGCTGGGAGGATGGTGAACGCGCCATCGCCTTCCTTGCCATAGAAACTTCTGTCCCTGAAGTCGGGAGCACCTGCACTTAGAGCCAGAGACGTTTTACAACTTTGAGAGTCAGATCGGAGAGTATGCTCCGGTTTACCCAAAGTGATAAGGGCTCCGATGGAACTCATCGGATCATGAAGTTCAATACATCATCTCTAGACAACGCAACAAGCAGCCACAACCATGAGAGGATTGATGCTAGGAGACATCAAAGTACGCTCGAATCATGAGCGAGAAACACATAAAATCTGATGAGCTTAGCTTGACATCCTTAGCCATAAGATCCATTACCTGAAATGAATGCCAGATTTTTCAGCAACGGAAGCCCCAGCATTTTACAGCGAGCTCATGTTAAGGCCATGTTCAATCCTGTCTTATAGAATTAGTGAGAGAACTGCTATTAGCAACACAATTCCTAGAATTTCCATCAAGGAACTGGTGTTGCATGGTCAGCTTATTTGTGACGTCACAGGCCTTGACCAAGGTAACGCGAAAACTTCACGCTGTAAGCTTGCATCTGACAACACTCACACAAGCGCTTGAGAGCATTTCAAGCCCCAGAAACATGGCGCCATCGAGACCCAGAGACATTGAGCCCGAGCACCTTAGATTCGAGTTCCTTCTTCGTCATGTCGATGATGAACCGTCGATTGCCGATGCACGGTCCCTCACCCAAGCTATTCGAAGAATCATCCAAACCGCCGTGAATTTCGCGGCAGTTGGTGAAGTTGATGGTGCAACTAGGCTTCTAGAGATACTTAAGAGCAGAGTTATTGATCCGTTTCAATACTCTGACTCCGATTATCCTTTCTTGAAGCCTTGCATGTTTTTCGCCTGGGAGGCAACGTCGTCATGGCCATCTTGGATCCTTGAGGAGGAGCGCACAGAAGAAAGGCTTCAAGAGCTTGAAGTAGAAGGACGAAAGCACTGGCTCG
Organism: Fusarium pseudonygamai; assembly: GCA_013186785.1. Classification (NCBI taxonomy): domain Eukaryota; kingdom Fungi; phylum Ascomycota; class Sordariomycetes; order Hypocreales; family Nectriaceae; genus Fusarium; species Fusarium pseudonygamai. Next base: position 177,070 of record JAAQRH010000101.1, read on the forward strand.
AGAGATTCAGCCAGGAATGGGACGTCACAGAAGAGACCGCCGAAAAAGCTTTGGACATGGCGTACAACGGGCTAACAACGAATCTGCCTGACTACAATGGAACACTCGCCGGACAGGTCGTACAGGCAGAAGCAATGGCCAAGAATGGGTTCTTTTCATATTCGGCGAGTCCAAATGGACCGATGTCGGTTAGATACATGAAGATAGCCATGTGGTGGCGTCAAGGCATTTTCCCTTACCCATATGTTCAACTGTACCGCACTGCTGGTTTGATGATTGCCCTAGATATCTATCTGCGCCTGGGTAAAGAGGGTAAGGCTCGAGAGCTATTTATGAAAATGTCCGATCGTTTTCACGCGGAAGAACAAGTTGAACAGCTCGCCTGCTCTCGAGCCGCGTGGAAACAGATTCTTGCTGCTCCCGACCGTCCCCTCCTGGACTTTCACAACATTCACGCTGCCAAGCTCAGGCCAGCCGTAATTCGTGCTTGTCAAATGGCCGAGAACCGCTTACAGAGTGGACCGAGACGTCGATATGCAGGTCAGTCTATTGAGAAGCTGGTCCGTATTATCAGCGGAAATACGTTCAAAAATTGTCCCTACGACAGACTAAATGCCTATCGTCCGCCTAATAACCTCCGGAATCGACCAAAGGATGCCGATGGCCTACTTCAACGGGGATGTACCGTTTCGGGTATACGAGCTTTGGAGAAGCGACTGGGCGTGACGCTTCCAGAAGACTATAAAGAGTTCCTCAGCATCACCAATGGTCTTGGCCCAATGTGGGACGGCCAGAATCTTGTAGACTACTTGGCTGGTGCTCAGGAGGTCAATTGGCAAGAGATCGACTTTCTCGAAGGCAACGAACTTCCTTTGCTGAGTAGCGGTGAGCCACTACCAGGGACGGGAAACATGCTGGATTGGCCAAATTTCGAAAAGACTCGGTGTATCTGTCTATCGGGCGATATCAACGACGAAGACAGGGCTGGTAATTTATTCCTCATAGGTCAGGAGCGACTTCAGCCAGCCAAAGATTATTTCTTCAAGACCTATGAGGAAAGAAATGAGACTCAGCGTCGTGAGCTTGACCGCCTTGTTCAAGAGACTTACGGGAGTATGGAAAATTTCAGAAACCTTGAATGGGGACTGATTAGTTGGACGGCATGGGACTTTACTGTTTACCCGTTTAATGGGATCCGAGACTTCTTGGAACAGATGGCTGAGGCGTCTTTGCGGCAGGAGAGACCTTGGCTGAATATGTTTGAGCCGAGATTTAGAAAGCTGGCGAATGCGTAAGTCAAAGAAGTTAATCTTAGCTTCTGATAGGAGTCGACTACCGTATGGCGTTTAACAGCGGATCTATGACATGCCCCATTACAGTTAATCCAAATCATCTTACAGTGAATCAAACACGTCTCGATAAAAAGTATAAATACGGACCATCCATTCCCAGAACCTTTCCCATCGCAAACAAATATCTCAAGATCAAGAAACTTTCTTCAAACCGAAGCCATACAATAGTACAGCATATTGAAACCACTTTTGGCCCGTTCGACATGTGTATCAAGGTCCAAAGAAAGTATTCCTGCAGAAAATGCTACCTTCACCTCAAGGATGAGTGGGACGACGTGCCCTGTGCCAAGGCAAGGGAGAAGGGCGGTGCCATGGGCGCTTGCGGGAACGGGACGTCGGTCCAAAGGAAGGAGATAGAGTCCATATGTGACGAGTGCTTGAAGAAGCAGAAGAAGAGGCGAGGGTATCAAGGACAAGCGTGAGTAAGGATATCATGGATTAGCTGCAGATTAAGGTAGTCTAGTTGTCACCAAGAGCTCACATCCCTCAGCAAATAAAAACATCAAGTAGTACTGATAATTCGAGCGCGACTCCATTTCTCCCGTGACTGGTGCATCCCTAGTATCGGGAACAGCATTTAGCACTTGAACGAGGGCAGGCCTAGAACCACACATTTTGGTAGATATAAGCTGACTTATAATCGTGAGGAACTAATGTTTTGTTCACTGATCAAAAGCGTTGGGTGTCATGTTTTATCAGTGATTCAATATCTATAGACCATATCGTAAATGTCATTCTACCAAGATAATACAGTTCGTCATGAATGAAGCACGTAGTCGTCAGATTGCACAATATCAAAAAAAGACCTGGAAATGCAACATGGTGAGTGCAAGTTTCGTTATTAGTTTTGACTAATACAATGGGCATATGGTTATGATTCAAATAGAAGGACCAAATAAATGCTGCCGTCCAGGGGGTATAACACTCATACCGTCGGTTCTGACTGACCCAGAATAACGTCAATAACCTGATGGTCGTCATAAGTGGCAACAGTTCGCTCACACAAAGCAGCGACACGCTCTTTGCTTTGGAGACCATCCGGACAAATGAGCCAGATAACATTGGTCATGAATGATCGCTTATACTCCACCATCACCTCGGGATCGCTATGCCGGTCAAACCTGGGACCTCCAAGTCTATGAAGTGTCTCAAGATAATGATCCAATATCTCCATCTCATGGGCCCTGCGATCATCCACGCTGAGCATGGCTGTCATTTGATACACGACATCGTGGAAGCACGAGCCAAAGTGGAACGCTGACCAGTCTAGGAAACCGATGCGGTTATCTGCTGTGAAGTAGATGTTTCCGATATGAGTATCTCCATGCAATAGGGTACGGAAACGCGGGTTCCGCTCAGCGTAGTAACGATCTAAGGCTTTGTTACATCGAGCACCGTCCATCAGATACTCCGGAAGCTGGGGGCGGCCGGGTCTTCTAACCACTTCGTCCCACGATCTGCACATGAATGTCATAGCAGGATCGTAGTTGTTCCAGATCCCTGTAAGTGTGTGAGATGCCGGTAACGGAGTTCTTTACAAAGGTTCTTACATGGGTGGTCCTCCTGACTCTGGCCCCAGTACTGAGCATGCAGACCTGCCAGCTGCTCAACACCATTCTTGACGCTATCTACAGAATATGAAGCAACTTCGGCTGGAAAGGTGCAACCTTCGCTGACAAGATCGCTCATGATTGCAATTCCCTGCTTCTCGTCTGTTCCACTCCACCAACCTCTTGGAAAGATCATTTGGCTGATGTTTGGGGCAACCTTGCTGAAGAACTCTGCTTCTCGTTGCGCTAGACTGACGGTCCATGGCTGAGCTTGGATCATCTTGGCATCAAACACTCCCTTGACACAGATATCGACCGGCCTTTCTTGATCTGTTTCATTTTCGTAGGTAATTGTGTAGAATAGCTTGCTCGCCGTTCCCCAGATGTTGCGAGTATTCTCTACTGAGATGACCTCATGCCCAAGTTTCGCACTGAACCACTGGGGAGTCAGATCAGAAGGTAGGGTAGGGAGTTTCTCGGTCGTTGATTCAGACATAGCCGCAAATGTTTCCAGTCTCTTACATCCACTGCTTGCTTCGTTTAGGTGCTGGCTTATAAGACCGTCAGCATCTGACTCTCACCTACAACCTCTTTTAACCGGTTCATCAGCCAAGAGAGGGGGTGTCAGCATTGATTACGTACATGCATCCGAATATTACCAAGTACTTATTGAGAAGTGAGCTATTATCGCCAAATAAGAGCAATGGATGAAAAACCAATTTTGGCAAGAAGCTTAACTGGCTGGGACTCGATAGGTGTCCCAAACACGGTTAGTCACTGTAAGAATAAAAGTTGCAAACTGCAACAAAACAACTCAACCTTGTTACGGAAGAAGCTAAGCTTACCGAGAAGTTCGGGCTTGAACCAATGCGTGGATTTCCCGGGTCTGGGTCTTTTGCAGAGTGGCATTAAGAGTGGATTGCTCGCGGGCTGCGACCCATGACAAACAATGGAGGTTCATTTAGGCAGCCAATGAAGTGACAGTTACTAGAAAGCTCAGCTTTACTGACGTCTCAAGCACATAAGTGAGAATGCGACTATTTTAGGGAGTCCAGCGTTCAGAAATAAATGTTCCGTTGCTGCATGATACTCCGGCGACAGTGACAAGGGGATGCGACTCGGAGCTCTAGATGCGGTTTCAGATCGGTTGATCTTATCGGAGATATATGAAACGATCGAAACAGTGAAAATGGACTAGCATAGATAAGAGAGTTCTTAATTAGGAAACGGAGTGATTCAAATTAAGATACAATATCAATTCAAAGGTGAAACTAACTAACGAGTGAATATTAAATAAAGCCTTACTATAGAAACGATTGATGGCGATGCACGGGACGGGGGTAGTGAATGGGAAACGACAGTATATGCGAGTAGTAGTGTATAACATTTTTATGTTCCTTTATGCAATTTAGAAGTCTAGTTATGCTGCGCTGGAATGCTCGACTCAGTGGTCCTCGACATCCTCGTCCCGTCCTGGGTACATGATGTCTTGGGAGAGGACAGCCCTAACGTGGCTGTAGAAAATGAAAACGAAAGCGGATAGAATGATGATGCTCATTCCAGTGGCGACCCATCCGATGGCCTTGCTGCCAAGGGATTTCGCGATAGAGATAGTAGCGAGAGTGAAACCAGTGTTGGGGAAAACCATAGCCCACCATCCAAGGTGAAAGTACTTAGGGGGAGACTGAATAACAGCAACAGCCGCGATGCCAAACCACCACAAACTCAAAGCCCAAAGGAAGATAGCACTCATAGTAGCGATCAACCGAACCATTCCGACATTGATAAATGTTCCATCTTGGATGAAGTCGATATCTTCAGGCAAACCTTGAGCCATGCCTATCAAAGCCAGGGCAGTGAATGCAGGGGGTCCAACGCACATGAAGAGACCTGGGCGATGTTCTCTGTTAGGCAGGCCTGCTTGCATCAGGCGTCCAATCATATGAGCATACATCATAACAGCAACACTGAGTCCAAGACCTTGGCAGGTTAGTCCAGCAACAATAATTGGTACAGCAGCAACATCAGGCTGAGTCTCAGCGATGACAGATGCGATGGTGCCCGAAAGCATAATAGGGAAGATGGGTAAGATCCAAGTGGGCATCATAGTGGTGAGGGCAAAGCTATGAGCTGCAAAAACATAGCTATATTGTCCTATAGAGAGGATCAGGGTAACGACAAGGTATCCCCAGAAGGTTGCCTGGACAGCCCAGACCAGGTTTGAGTTGTCCTTCGGTATCGCATACCGATCGGTACTGGTAATGATGGTGGCTATAGATAAGAAGAAGGTAGGCAAGAAGAAACCTTCTCGTGGATGTGTCATGGACTTGGCAAATGATCCAGGGTGAAGGAAGAACCGCGATACCATAGCCGTGGTCACGCAGGTAAATATTATGAGGTTGATAATATAAATAACCAGACCAATGGTCTTGAGGCCAGGAAATTGGTTCGGTTGAGCGAAGAAGAGAAGTGATAGACCACCAGTACTCATAGGCAATGTATACCAAGCCCAAGTAAAGTGCTTCATCCGTTGACGCAAGCCGAGTTTAGGTCGGTTCGGGTCGTAAATGTCGAATGAAGGATGTTGGTTCGCATCCTTGATGTGCGTCGGTGTTGATGTGCCGGACTCGATATCGGTTGAGGCTCCGGACATGAGATCTGATGGTGAGTTTGGTCGATGTGACTCATGATGGTTGCGTTGAGTGGAGAGGTTGTCGAGGTTGTAGCTGTTGCGATCCATGTTGGAATCGTGGATCCTCGTATCGTGATGCGCCATGGTAATGCAGAAATATTTTTGTAAACTGAGCTGAAAGAAAGATAGAGGAAAAGGCGAAGAGGGTTCCACTGATGTATATAGTCACCAGACTCCTACTTGAGAGTTCCAGGCTAGAGTTGAGACGTTCTGCTGTTGATACAGGTAGAGCGGTAGATATTCAGGGGCTTGGCACTAGGTATAAATATTCGCCAACGGCGATAAGAGCCCAAGCACTATCGCCATCGTCTCGGCACTTTTGCAAATATCATTACGAATCTCACATGCCTGCACTTTACTGGAGACCAGATCTTCATTATACGGTTCTTGGACATGACACGCAAACTAGACTAATTTTAGTGACGGGCGCGACAACGGGTAACGTCTGAGCCGCACAGCGTAGCAAGGCTGCTGGCCAACGAAGTCTCGTGTATAAGATATGAGACCAAAAACATTGGAATAGCTCCTGAGCTGTCCCTTGCTGTATATCAGTGCGATCGTCTTGAAGATCAGCGGTGAGCCAATGGATATGCCCTGCACGTCCCGCTTCGGTCGTCGTACTCGTCACCTGACTCGTACCAATGCTAATGAGGCTTAAGCTTAACCTTGTCGGTGGAGAAAATGGAATGAGAGCCGTTGGATCCCATTGGGTGTAGATATCGAACACTTGGACGTGAGCAGGGAGTGTAGATTGCGGCCTAAATTAGTATTGAAGGGTTTGAAGTCGCGTTTGAAGATCGTCCTCAAACTTGTTTCGATAGGGGGGCTGTGGTATTGGTTGCGGCTCTTACGGGATCGTGTTGACCTGCGATCTGTCGCGTTTCATTTCGTATGCGAGATAAGTAGACTGCCGTCTTGGTCAACAGATCGTCACGAATGATGGCATTGGTGTTGTCGATGGTGGCTTGGAGACACGGCAGAGGCGCTCAACATCCCTGTAATGGATGCCACGTCGCAGGCGGCTCAAAATCTCCAAGACTTTTAAGCCACGCTGGGCATTCTTTTGAGTTTCGGGCATACCGGGCAGATCAATAGAACATTCCACGGACATAAAGCTCTTTCACATGTTGCAAACATATTGAAAACTCCATGGAATCGGCGATAAACAGCCCCGGCTCGCGTTAATTGGGAACCTAGCCGGGTTTCACTTCCCGCGTTCAGGCCGTCACCGGGCTCCAGTCGGTCTCCAGAATCTCTATATTTAAGTTTAAATAAATAGAGGCCCGCGGGCTGTATCGAGCAAGTGCTTGGGCGCTTCGGGGTCGCCATGTATCGAATTGAAGTTCTCCACCGAATATCGACACAAAGTGTTTCGCCATAACGGAAAAGTCCGGAACTTTTGCACCGAGAGCACGTTTCTGCCTTGCTCGCTATTTGTAGTGCTGTTTCGACTCGTTTGATCGCCAAGACACCAATTTGTTTGACCACCAATCCACCAATCACACCGGAAGCATCATAGAATTCTGGTCTGTGATAAAACAATATCTTATAAATAGCAGAAAAATTATCATATTCACAAGATAATAAGTATTCACTGGCTCCGGCCATCACCCTCAACCGCTACACTACCCAGTAGCGTCAAAATCGACCTCTTCACCCTGGCCACTTCTGGCGGCACGTTCTTTCGCAATGGCCGCCATCTTCAAAACAGCCGTGCTATCAGCGAACTCGATGACCCTGCTTATCTTCGTACCATCACCGGTAAGATAAAAAACCCAAGAAAATTCTAGATGTAGAGTCTCGCCATGATGGTAGATCATGTCTCCACTGCTTTCAACTGCCGCGCGCCGGGCCTCAACGTCGATCGTCAAGTGCTTTGACTCGGTATTGTGAACGCCGCCAAGAGAAAGATCGTCGGCGTAGAGCTTCTCGTAGATATCATTGGACATTAAAAACTCTTCCGGGAGGCCGAGCGCCTTGCACAGCGAGGCGGGAAGAAGTTGGCGAGTGCAGTCTGGAGTCACATCGCGGTTGATGACGGTTGGGTCCTTGGCTTTTCTCCCGTCCTCGTAGCTCGCGAGGAAGCTATTCACCGTAGTTTCGATTTGCCTCCTAAGGTCTGAGTTGGCAGACATTTTGATGATAAGGTTCTGTAGCTTCAGTCAATGCGCAAGCGGTGAAAAGTGGAATGTGAAGTCAGAAAAGAGAGAGTGTCCAGTCATTGCCCCTCAAATATATCATTTCCAGTCGCTCACATAAGCTGACGACAATGGTGGTCAGATCAGGTTGAATCCTACTTGAGCAACATTTCCCGGTGCGCGCGGTTACTCTAATTAGAAGAAGAAGAAAAGAAATCAGTCAAGAGAAAAAAACCTTGACTTTCGCTATGGGCTTGATGGTAGAGACTTCTGTTTAATATATTTTGTCTTTGTCTGATTTGTGCAATGTCTACAAGTAACAAAACAAGATCTCTCATTTATGTGAGTAGTTTATTGACTACCATTTCTTATAATAATCTCTAGTTAAATAGAAGGAATATGTAGTGCCAGATCTTAGTACTCTGTAGCAAGGTAATTGTTATTTAATTCATTCTTTTAATCATCAGGTGCCAACTCCCGGGTAATTCGACTCATGGGGACGCCACTCCCCTGTCAACGCTGAGTCATTGTAGCTAATCACTTGGATTGACCACTGATATAGGTTCGAGCATCCTTTTCAGGAACATCTATTTTATTGTTAGTATAAACTGCATATTCATGTTGCAGACCACGAACGATCGTGAATAGGCGTTATTCCTTGTCATTATGTTCCGCAAAAACAGTCCCATGACGTCAAAAATGTTAGCTTCGTCAAACCTACAAACCATGATCATCAGTACTGATCTCATCTGTGATGAGTTGACGATCTGGATATTTGGTGGTGTTGAGAAATTTTCACCTTTCTATGGTCGAAAAACTTCACAAATGACCTCTGTCCCATGAAACTGGAATCGAATGACCGAAGGATGATTCAGGCGCAGTTTCTATGTCCAGTACTACATCTAGGGCGTCTGAAATCACATGTTCTCTGATTCACAGAGTTTCTTTAGATATATAATGATCGAAAACTCTTATTGAACTCAAATCCTTAGTCTTTTGCAATAATATGCACGTATAAGAACGGAAGGGACAAATCAGCCAATTCTCATTCTGCCAGAAGAGTCAAGTAGGTAGTCACTAGCTAACACCAAGATCATACATGGGCGCCTTCAACCCAAGTAATGTTCCCACATGGACGCACTATATCTCTAAACACCTGATCATCACCAATGAGAGGTTTTCTGATGGTCTTGAATGGATCTACGGGAAAAAGGCTGATGGGACACCAAACTACGGATGGGAAGATGAGGGAGACAAGATCAAGGTCACAGTCTTCAAAGAAGAACCGAAGGATTTGAAGGAGATGTTGCAGACCATCGGACAGATTGAAAAAGACTAATTCTCCTCGGAATACGTTCTGTTGGTCGCAGCCAAACTAAGAGTTGTGGTTCATTCGACAAACTCAGACACAGTCGAGAAGGAAGGCCTGGTAGGAATAGCACTGAATTGACCTCTACTGCGAAAATATTACTCAATGAGGTTTTCCTCGTGTGAGAAACCAGTTTGGAGGTTATGATAGCTATACTGTAGACACTGCAGTATAGAATTTAACAAGTTGAAGAGACTATTGTATCCATGGAAGTCGTAATGACAGTTCTGCTCGAACCCGGCGAACATCGCCCGGCATCTACCACCGAGGGATTTTCTCCGAGAAGTCTGGCTGAAACCTCTTCATATATGTAGTATCATCACGCTTCTTCAACCCGCAGTCCAGGTACTGCTCATGAAGCTTTGCCAACCTCTCTCTATCAAGCTCGACACCTAGACCTGGCACAGTCGGCACTACAACACCACCATCCTTCCACTTCAACGCGCCGTCAACAACAACGTCTTCATCTCGGCGCTTCCAAGGCCAGTGAGTGTCGCAAGCATAGTCCAGATTTGGTGTTGCAGAGGCAAGATGCGTCATGGCGGCGAGTGAGATGCCCAAGTGGCTGTTGGAATGCATCGAGAGGCGTAGACCCCAAGTTGCACAGATGGATGCTAGTGTCTGTGACTTGCGAAGACCTCCCCAGAAGTGATGATCCGATAGGATGACTTGCACGGCGTTTTGGAGAATTGATGGTGGGAGATGGTCGAAAGCAACGACTGCCATGTTGGTAGCCAGGGGCATCGATGCCTCTTTGGCAACAGCAGCCATTCCTTCAATCTCACCAGCCGGATCTTCCAAGTACTCAACAATGCCATCAAGCTCTTTTGCGACCCATTTTGAAGTCTCGACCGTCCAAGCAGCGTTTGGATCAAGTCTCAGCGGTAGATCAGGAAAGGCTTCATGTAGAGCTTTGATCGCGGCGACTTCCTCCGCAGGAGGGAAAACACCTCCCTTGAGCTTGATGGCCTTGAAGCCATACTCTTCAATGATCTTCTTGGCTTGCTTCACCACTCCTTGAGGGTCTAGCGCAGGCCCGTACTCATCGTCGTCGTGGCCAGGGTGTCCTCCCCATTTGTAGAAGAGGTAGGCTGAGTATTGGACTTGGTCTCTCACCCGCCCACCGAGAAGGTCACTGACAGATATGCCGGCTACTTTGCCTTGTAAGTCAAGACATGCGACTTCAAACGGTGAGAAGACCTTGTCAGCGACTGACGCTGTAGTCACCATGCCTCCCATGCCATCTCCACCAGTATTGGTGTCTGTCTTTAGTGACTCAACACATTTTTGGTAGATGATGTTTGTGCTGTAGATAGAGAGACCCTTGATCTTGTCCGCTGCTTTTTGCAAACGGTCTAGATGTGCCGAATCTCCATATGATTCACCGAGACCATATGAGTCTTCTGTGACGATCTCAATGATGCTGCGCAAAGCATATGGCTCATGTACACCCACGCTGTTCAGCAGGGGCATATCATGAAAGGCCACAGGGGTGATGACAATGTCTTTGATGATGCTTCGTTGAGCCATGATTGTGGTTAAGTGTGTATTCTGTGATTGTTGAGTCTACTGATTGGAATTCCATTGTTTGAGTGGTGGACTATTTATCCCGGGCTTGTGCATGGTTGAGCTGTCATGTCATTGTTTGCGGGGTAAACATCGCTTCCTTTGAGTAACCATCACGGGTATCATGCGTGATTACTTGGTGTAGTGCTCCATGAGTTGTGATCATATCCGGATCAAGAGGATCAATCACATCGGACATGTTTCCCTGAGAGATTGATGTGGCTGGTCATAGATCCACCACGGATAAGCTCTTTACTCAGTGCTTTTCCGCTAATTAGCGCTTCCATTGATCCCCCAGCAGAAGGCGTTGGGCGTTGGGGGTGATATTTTCCGTACAATGAGACCATCAGAAATGATACCCCGCACTTGGCAAACATGGACACTCCGCTTTGGGTGTCGCCAAGCCTGGGGTTACACTGGTTTTCGTCTGGGGAAATGTGGAGCACCCGCTTGAGCTAATCTCTACAATGACCTCCTTCGCTTTCCCCGATCGTCGTCTCGACTATAATACCCAGCCTGCCTCAGCACTTCCAAGGCTCGGTCATCCAGCATTGCGACTCTTGAGATTCAAGTCCTAGAGTAGCTACGTTCTTTCTGCCGGAATAGATAAGCTCTCAGTCACAAGTCTGTCCTGGAGTACCAACATCCTCATCATGGCTCCTCGAAGTTCAATCTCCAAGAGCGACATTGAGGTTGGCGACCATAAGCCAGACCATCTCGAAAACACCTCTGAGGCCATCGAGGTTGCCGGTTTTCGTGTCTTTGGCTTGAGACCTGAAGATGCCGACTTCTACAACAGTTATACAGAGGAGCAGAAGAAGAAGGTTTTCCGCAAGGTTGATGTTCGACTTGTGCCAATGCTCGCTCTTTTATATTTAATTTGCCATATTGATAGAGCCAATATCGGCAATGCGAAGATTGAGGGAATGGTCGAGGATCTGGGAATGACAGGTGTTCAGTACAACACCATTCTGTCAATCTGTAAGTCACACCAACACTCGCCCGATCCCTTCACTGTGGACTAACTTTGACAAGTTTTCGTACCTTATGTCCTTCTTGAAGTTCCTAGCAACATTCTTCTGAAGAAATTCAAGCGCCCGTCGGTCTATCTTGGTATGCTCTGTGTCTGCTGGGGAATCGTCATGACTTGCACTGGACTTGTTCAAAACTTCGGCGGTCTCATGGCGACTCGTGTTCTTCTTGGCATTTTTGAGTAAGTCTATCTGTTTACTCTTAGTCTCGTCTTGAAGAGTAAGGCTAACATCGCAACTCAGGGCTGGTTTCTTCCCCGGTGCCATCTACCTGTGCAGGTAAGCTCAACAAGGGAATGTCGACACAGCGAAGACTCTAACAGTTTTATAGCTACTGGTACCTTCCCAAGGATTTGTCTACAAGAGTATCTTATTTCTATTGCGCGAGTGCTTTATCTGGTGCCTTCTCTGGTCTCCTCGCAGCTGGTATCGCCGAGATGGACGGTGTTGGCGGTATGGAGGGCTGGAGATGGATTTTCCTTCTGGAAGGCATGGCTACAGTCGTTCTCGGTGTTGCATGCTTCTTTTTCCTAATCGACACTCCCGCTCTGTCTTCAAAATGGTTAAATCCTGAGGAGATTCGATTCCTCGAGCTCTCGATGTTCATCAAGCAAGGCGGCGGTTACTCCGGAGAAGACGAGAGAAAAGTGTCATGGAAAGATCTTCGGATGGTTCTCACAAACTGGAGAGTCTACGTCCAGGCTTACTTCCTTCTGTGCCAGTCTGCTCTCTCTTACGGTACCAAGTTCACCCTACCAACCATCACCAAAGCGATGGGATTCAGCAACACGAACGCTCAGCTCACGTCAGCTCCTCCTTACGTTGCTGCTGCCATTTCTGCCATCGTTTTCGCCAAGATCTCTGACCGATTCTTCTGGCGCATGCCCTTCGTCGCCATCCCCATGATCATCGTTACAGTCGCCTACTCCATCATGATTTCCCTGAATGGCGAGCTCGAAGCTAAGAAGGGAGTGGCTTACTTCGCTGTGGTCCTTGCTGTTATCGGTATTTACCCCATCCAAGCCGCTGCTGCGTCATGGAACGCCAACAACATCGCTCCCTCATCACGACGAGCTATTGGTATCGCTCTGATGAACTGCGTCGGCAATGTCGGTGGTATCGTCGGTAGTTTCATGTACCTGGAGAAGGAGAAGCCTAAGTACTACACTGGATTTGGTTTGTCGCTTGCTTTCGGAGGTACTGGTCTGATCGTTGCCCTTCTCCTGGAGTGGAGCTACAAGATTGCCAACGCTCGCAAGGCCAAGATTGCTGAGGAAGCTAAGAGGAAGTACACCGAGGAGGAGCTATTTGACATGGGAGACAGGTCGCCATTGTTCAAGCACGTGCTGTAGACTTGAGACTGCTTGGATTGTCTGTTGAGTGAATGCGGAGTACTAGTGATGCGGGTTAGGGTCACTCGCGTTTTGTGAGCGGTTCAAAGCCAGTGGCGGGAACCACAGTTGGATAACTTGGATTATGATATTGTGAAGAATACAAATGAGTGTTATACTCAGTTCATGATAAGGTTGCCTGCCAAGTTCCGCGCGCCTACCATGCCTAAACGACACGGAACAACGTAGTCAAATACCTTTAACCAAGGGCACATACACCATTCCGACAGATACAAACGCCGGGGAGAACACACAGATCCAAGTTCGCCACACAATCCGAAGGCCCACCGCATCCAACCTGATCGACACAGAGACCCTGTTGGCAAGTAGCGCCAGCTGAACACCCAGCATTTGACTGGCAGAGTTTCAGACCAGATCGTGGTGTGCATTGGTTTGCCGACTGGGGGCATTCGCATAGTCCTATAACGCAAATAGGATTGGAAGACAAGAGACAGTCATTTGCGTCAACACAATAATCGGGTTGCAGTGAAGCGACGTGACAGAAACCAGAGTCCGAGCAGGTTTGGCCGGGGGTAGTACATTCGGTGTCATCGGTGCATGGGTCGGGCTGGCTGTTGTCGGGGATGCAAGTGCCTGCATCGCAAATGGGCTTGGCCAAGCCGTAGATAGCCTCGCATTCGGCGTTCAGAGTGCACTCGTCTGGCCCAGCAGCTGCAGTGGTGGTTGTCGTAGCTGGGGCTGTCGTTGTAGTGTCTTCGACAGCCTGTAGTCGTAGTGGTGGCAAGGAGGGTCGTGGTGTCGTCGCTCAGAGTTACAGAAGTCGAGATATCTTCAGAGACAGAGATTACTTCAGTTGTGGTAACAGAAGGTTCAGTGACCGATGTGGTTTCGACGGCTGTTGTGGTGGTGTCTTGAACGGCTTGGGTAGTCGTGGTGGTATCAGCGAAAGCCTCAGATGAAGAGACAGCACCAGAAACAGTTTCCGTTTGCGTTACAGTGACAGAAAGCTCAGCAGTTGTGGAGAGGGCAAGCGTGGTCTCTGTGCTGCTTGACATGGAGCTCTCGGTGGTTGAGACAGATGAGGGGTGGCATGGACCTGCATTAACGCTGCGAATGGCCAAAACCACCAACGCGACGGCGAGGAATGGTGACGAAACCATGTTTAGAAAGCGAAAGACTTTGGCGAGTTGCAAAATGAGAGACAGTTAATATTACGACTTGGAGGGAGCAGGGCAATACAAAAGGCTTTAATGCTCCCCTTTTCCTTTATAAGACTCTCGCCCTAACTTGTTTTCTTTTTGTCGATAAATTGGTGCTGATTGTCGACCCCAGAGCGTGGATGATCATGCATGGGATACTTGTATGGCAGAAATAGTAAAAATGGGGGGAAATTTACCTTTAAATGTCCCACACGATTTTTTATAGTAGAGAAATTATCTCCCAAAGATGTTGATTTGATTGAGGCAATGGAGTTCTTCATAGGTGAAACTGATCCGATTGAATCTGTGCTGTCAATTAGCGAACCTACCCCTGTGAGCTGGCAGATGAGGCGCTGAAGCCGCTAATGGTTTTCAGTTCGCACGCGCTATTGCCAATAGCTTAAGCTTAGATAAATACGAAAATACAGAGATGTTACTAAAGATGAAATATTTATCTCTAAGTTAACCAATACTATCCTCGCAATATTATTCTGCCGTTTGGCGCTTAGAGCACGTTCAAACTGGTTGAAATACAAGAGTCATTGCGGCTGCACAAACACTTTTGGCACCTCAAAAGCACCCTAATTGGGCTTTGGCACCACGCCGACACCGTGCCAAGCTAGTGGAGGGCACCTCAGGGCACCTCAGGGCACCTAGGCCACTGTGGCAGCACCCCGTAGGCACTATATCAGACCCCTACCAAACTCTCCAGGTCCTCACTCCCATGGTGTATCGATTTCAGCACTGGAAAAGGCTACCGGTTTCGAGATGGGCAATCAGACAACATGCATATTGCTTGTCTGTTGGGTTTTATTGTTTCAATGTTCAATCGTAGAGTATATATGCTATTGATCTTGTGCATAGGCGCCTTAATGCACCGCCACGCCGTTCGATGTTCCATTCATGATCCCATCCAATACGCCGTTCGATTTGCCCTTCTCAGCTGGTAGCTTGAGCGTGGCCTCAAACTCCAACATTTCAGAAATTTGCGACTCAATACTCTTCTTCGCAGCATCTGTAGGCTCCACGTATGGCCTTCTGGGCTTCAGCTTCTCTGCAGCGCCCTTGATCCCAGCGGCCTTGGCTGTGCTCAGAGTCGCTGCATACTTGACTGACGCAATTCCAGCCTTGCAAGGCTGCTCAGCCAGTGCCGCCTTCTTGTGCAGAGCCATGGCTTCTTGGAACTTGCCCTCTTGGTAGAGGTTATAGATATGCACGATTGTTTTTGGGACAACGTTCGCGAAACCAGCAATGGTGCCGTGAGACCCAGCAGCCAGGCCCCCTATCAAGAAGTCCGATTGGCCACCGTAGATCGCAAAACGTTCCTCGGGAAGCTCTGCGGAAAGTCTCGTTATCTTTGCGACAGCTCCGCAGGTCAGCTTGACACCGACAATGTTGCTGTGTTTTTTCGCCAAAGCAGCAATGGTGGCAGAATCCAGGTCGATGCCGTTGCAGACAACGGGGAAGTTGTAGATGACGATAGGTAGTTGACTTTTCTTAGCAACATCATCAAAGAAGTTGTTAATGACCTCTGGTGTTGTCTGCTTGCCAAAGTAAGCGGGAGGAAGAAGCAACACATAGTTTGCTCCGGCATCAGCTGCGTCGCTGATAAACTCCAAGACCTGCTTGGTTGAGTGTCCACCAACACCAGCCATGATAGGGAAAGATGGCCCGCATGCTTGGCGTGCTGTTTGCAATAGAGCCTTGCGCTCTTCGCGCGTCAACAGGAAGGTCTCGGCATTTGTTCCGAGCACAACCAGGCCTGCAAGACCGGTTTTAGAGAGATAAGAGTAATATGCCGCTTGTGAATCGGTATCTAGTGTATCTGTCTCATGGTCGAAAAATGTAATCGCTGGTGCCCAGACGCCGCTTGGTGGAGCTCTATAGAAAGACATGATGACTATGCAATCGGCTCTACGAAAGGTGTTTGAGTGCTGTGTATTGTATTGTGTATGGTAAACGTAGACTAGAAATGTGCTTTTGGAAGATTACAAGTACTTAAAGCCTCGGAGCTGTGGCTTAGATGGACATTTGCCTCAATATCTTTCTTCCGTTTTGCTCTGGCCTCTGGGTGACCATGATATGAATCCGCGGTCTCCACTCACTCACGGGTGAGAGACACAGGTTTCACCGGTTATCATTCGCCAGGTCGTCTGCGGAGTCTTGAATAAGTGCAGTGGTCAGCGGATCATGGCTGTTTATCCAGATCCAACCCTGGATAAATAAGGACGGGAATACAATATGCTCATGCTACCCCGTCTCGAGTCATGGGGCTTAGGAGCTATCACGGAAAAGCTGACTACGAGGTGGTTGGGAATGTCTTTTTCCGACAAGCGAGAGTGAGCATTGCCGATCCCCCGCATGGCGTTGGGCGAATGCAACGCTACTCTGACTGCACTTGACTCGGTCTGGACCTGGTTCTACGACGAAAAATACCTGAACCCGAGTATTAGAATTGCCGAGAAAAGCATGAGGATGCGGGGGGAAGGCGGATACGTGACGGCTCTAGATTAGGTTCAATGCATGGAGAGATAAGGTAGTCGGCCATCTTGCATGGTTCTTACGACTGAAGTTATCTAACGACGAACGGCTGGCTTTGTTCCCAGATCCGACTGGCCACTTGGAAGATAGCAGTGACTACTTCAGTTTTCGAAATCGGCGAGTCAAGCAACAGAAACTAACGGCATAGGCATCCGGTTTTCATCACTGCTCTTCTAGTTCAGACAATACTTTAGAATCGTGAAAAGTGATCGAAGATCGTACGAGCCTTTAACAATGCAAATTGTCATTGAATTACGTGCGAACTTACACCTTGAGAATGTCTATTTGTATTCGTGTCTTGGTCTATTTATGACACGTAGCTCCTAGCTCTTTCTGTGCATGATCGTAGCCGCAGCCTGGTGGTTGGGGAATATCAAGGTATCTGCAATTACTACATTCTCCCTTCTGCCAGCAGCAAAGACAATCGCTTCAGCAATGTCATCCGGTGTCAAAGGCTCACAACCACTATCACTGATCAGCTCATAGCTCTTCCACGATCTGGAGAGGTGCAAACTTACGCATAGACTGCATCGGCCTTTTCCTTGTTCCCATAGAATCTGACGACCGAGAACTCGGTCTCCACCTGGCCAGGATCGATTCTGATGACTCTGATGCGTTTTGATATAAGCTCCTTGCGCAGACTCTCAGTGAAGGAGTGGATAGCGGCCTTGGTTGCACAGTAGATGCTACCGCCAACGTAAGGCTCGCGACCTGCGATAGAGCCAATGTTGATGATGTCGCCGGCTCCCTCGCCGTTGTTGCGCTTCAGCATTATGGGGAGGATAGCTTGTGTCATGTTGATCAGGCCTGTGACGTTGGTAGCAAACATGACGTTGATGTCTTCCTCCTTGATCTCGGGAGCTTTATCAACGCCCTTGACAAGACCACTGTGAAGAAGAGTCAGTTAACCGCACTCTCGATCTATATTTTGAAAAGACTTACGCATTGTTTACCAAAACATCAATCTCGCTAAACTCTGCAGGCAATTTGCTCACGAAAGAGCGCACCTCCTCAGGCTTGCTGACGTCCAGCTGGACTGGGTGCACCTTGACACCAACGCCAACTTCCTTGACGATATCTTCGGCGATCTGACGAAGACTGTCAATCCGTCGTGCTGTCAAGACCAACTTGAGGTTCTTGGGGCTGGTGCGGGCGAACTCAAAAGCCGTGGCCTTTCCGATGCCGGAGGATGCTCCGGTGATGAGAATCGTCTTGCCTTCGAGGCGCTTTGAGACAGCCGATGCCATTTTGGGAACTGTAATATGCTGCGAGCGTATTGACGAACAATAGCGAAGACAATTCGATTTCTGCTAACTCTAGATGACAAGTACCTCTGACAGCTTCGAAGTTGAATTTATTCGACTCAGAGAATGGTAAGGATGAACGGGGAAGCTAACGCGAGGTACCCCTCATCCGCTCCGACCAGGATCTCCATCGGATTTGTTACCGGGCTCAATGCCTCGGGAATGCGAGCGATGAGGGCCTCGGGGAGCAAGAAAACGTCAGACCTTGACATAGGCTGTCAAAATAAACTTAGCAAAAGGTATCCTAAACTTATACAAAGTTACCTTAATCTTTCTGTCATTTAGGACCAGGTCTTGTCTATTCTATCCTCCGTGATACACGTGACATAGATTGCGGGGTTCTCATGAGGACAATTATCCATGTCTCATCCCCGGATTCGCTTTTCCGTCCAATCTTTACCCAGTTTCATCCTTTCTTTTCCGTTCGGTACAGCCTCAGTCAGATTCACCGCATACACAAGATTATCTTTGGACGAGTGGATAGACGTGGCTCCAATGACTTCATCCATACTCCCAACACCGTCAGAAGATACTAACAGCATACATGTAGCGAAGAAGCGGAAAAAGAACGTTGAGAGGGTCAGAGTGACCAGGGCGTGCGATGGATGCAAGAAGTAACGCAACCCTAGGCAATTCTACGCATAGATCGACCATGAGCTAATCTGTATAGACGGAAGATCAAGTGCAATGGCATGCAGCCGTGCAAGTTCTGTACCCGGACAAGGGTCTCTTGTACTTTTGACTCGGCTTATGCCAGAGGTCGTTTGCCGGTAATACCGTCAGCGGATGAGGTAGGGGATGGGAGCATAACTGTGCCGGCGCAAGATACAATGCCTCGGAGTGAGGATACCAGCCCTACCGATTTGACGCAGCAGTACATGGCAAATGCAGCCAGCCAGAGTGCAGAGTTACAAGACTATGGCATATCATCTCATCTCATGGAGCAGAGCGGCACGGGCACGGGCTCACGGGCTGTAACGTCGGTGCAGCAGTCCCCTGAGCCGTCTCAGGAGGATCTCCAGGGTCACTACATCGGTCCGGCCTCTGGCGTGTCATTCCTTCTCAGGGTTCAGAAGCGGATGCATCAAGCGATCTCGTTCTCCGGGCCAGGAAGTATCTTTACATTTGGCGACGCGCCGCTTCAAAACCCTGACTATGATCCAAACTTTTGTATGATGCTTCCCAAAGAGGATGCTCAGCGCTTAGTCGATCGTTACTTCGACTTTGCCATGCCAACATACCGTTTTCTTCACCGACCCACGATTCAAGAATGGTTCTCAGAGTTCTATGAGACGTTGGGGACTATGCGTGACCCAAATAATTCCGCCGCAAAAGTGGCTTTACTCTTCATGATCTTGGCCCATGCTAGAGTATACATGCCTGAAAATGACAGACCAGGACCATCAGACCTCAGGTAGGGTACCCGTCTTTGACAGGGCTTTATGGCTTATGCTGATGCATGCTATAGCTCAAGGTATTACTTGGCAGCTGAGCATCAACTCTCGAAAGAGAGTGGTTCAATACGGCTCACTAGCGTTCAGGCTCGTCTTCTGCAGTGTTACTACCTTGGAACCCAGTCCCGGGTCAACCACTGCTGGAGTCAATTTGGCATCGTCACAAACCTAGCTCTTGCTATCGGGCTAAATCGAAACAAACGACCTGGTGTCATAAGCGGATTGAACCACATCGAAGTCGAAAGTCGTCGACGCACCTTCTGGTGCGCTTACACTCTTGATGCTTATCTCAGTGTATCTCTAGGTAGACCGCGCAACTTTCACGATGACGATATCGACACAGAGCTGCCAGCTTGTGTTGACGATAGTGACATAACTAAGGATCACATAAACCTTGCTGGGTCAACGAAAGGCTACTCGGTTATGCTTGCTCCACTTGGACATATGAAGTAATACCTTGTCTCAATTTGATCTGCAAGACGCATACTGACCCATTACCAAGGCTTGCTCGGATCATAGGCCAAATCCTGCGAGGTCTTTATTCAGTTAAACCAATTTCGATTTCCAAACGCCTAGAGGAAACCCAACTCGTCTCAAAAGCCCTCGCAGACTGGCGAGCTGAGTTCTCCCAGTTTCTCGACGCCGATTACTTTAGTACATCGTTTCTCGTTCCCATTGTACAACGGCAACGCAACGTTCTGAATCTAACCTACTGGCATGCTATAATACTCACACATCGGCAGGCTGTCCTCAACAACTTTGCAAGGATATCACGTCAGAATAGGAGGGGCAGTGAGAACGATGCTGCAACTCAAGAGAGTGTGCAAAGATGTCTTGAAGCTGCCATCCAAACAGTCGGTCTGATCGATGAGATGACCGACAACGGACAAATGTTCAGAGCATTCTGGGTGAGTAAAACCAATTCCAGGATATCTAGTTCTTCACCCAAAAACAAGATTTCAGATAACAGTGAGGGTAATGAGTATATTGCCCGTATGTGGCTATTGGTGTTCTTCACATATTTGTCCTCGGGGCTGAGGATTCTTTTAACCTCTCAACCTTATTACCGTACAACCAATTCTTTTTCCGATATCTCAACTAATTTATACTATTAGGTCACTGCATATTTTGCCTTTACTGCAGCCATGGTTCTATATATCTATGTGATACAGAAATGGGCGTCACCTCCTGAGACTTATAGCGAATACTTTACGGCTGCAGCTCGATGCCAATCACACATGTCAACCATGGTTGAGAAGGGTTCTTTGTCAGAACGATACTGTTTTCTGTTGGAGGAATTGCGGGTTGAGGCCTTACGCCAAGTGAATCGGATGCATCCAAACGTATTCCTGGATGGACATGCACAAGACAACGCTTTCCAGTCCAATGTCATACCGATGGATACGCCGAGCGACAAGACTTCTTATACGGACTTAATGGGCGAGAACGGCGGATTGGACTTTAATGGCATGTCTGGAGTCGATTTCTCGGGCTGGGGTCAATTTGCAAATATGGTCTCGTCAGGCCTGGGGAACTTGGATGCCTTCCTGGACGATGAAGTCTTTCGGCTTTAGGTAACTCAAGGAGATTTTAGTAGTTTGGTATAAAACTTAGGTAATTTGGTATAAGTCTAGGTAAATCTAGGATACCCTTTGCTAAGTTTGTGTTGACACCCTGCATCAAGGGCCGATGCTTGCTTGCTCCCCGAGATCGCTAACATTCCCAGGCTAGTATTGGCTGCGTACATCCGTGTCTTCAACCCTTATCATCACTCGATGGGGTCCCGGGGCTGCTTTAAAGGTGACGAATTGGATATGTCGATGTGGGAGTGCAGGGCTACAAGGCTTCCGGTCCTGCTACTCCAACGCAGTCTCTTCTCAACTGTCGGGCATTCAAAGTCACGACCCATGCACGGTACGTTTCTGCATATTGCATTGCAAAAGTAAAAATCGCCTTAGTTTATTCAAGAGGTCTCAGACCTTCAATGTCTGTTGAGTCTATGCTGGACTGGACGTTGGTGGTAACTGATGTACTCGAAGGGACTGGGCTCTTGCTGCAGTCTTCTCGAAAATACTCAAAGCCGTATTTTCAAATTCACGCCCGAATTGCAAGACTGATTTCCAGTGGGGAGGTATAGCTGATGCTCCATCTCTAGCTCCCAACATTCCTCCTGCGATCGCTCCGTTTGTGTCTGTATCCCAGCCAATTCGAACAACATCCACGACAACGTCCTCCAAGCTGCGAGTGTCAAGAACCGCAGCGATCGCGAGACTGAGTGACTCGAGGACGTATCCACTGCATCTCCCTCCAAGCTCGGGTGAAGGTCCTGTGGCAGCCATTGTTGCTATGTTGAGGGATTTGCCGAGTTCAATAGCTTTATATACTGGACCAGATCCTCCTTCAAGAGTTTCTGCGACATTGAGACCTGCCCCAATTGCGTCTTGGGGTGCGACTTGGTCGATGAGCTTGGAAATAATCGTGTTGTAGGCCGCGCACGCGACCGTGCATCTCTTGTCGTCGTGGGTGATCTTGCTGATACGAATGCTTTCCTCAACCAACTTCTGGGGATCGCGTTGGAACAATCCGGTTGGGATGCAGCGCATCAAGCTTCCGTTGCCGGCACTACCTTGCCCAGCTCCGGCGCGGTCAGGGTCTTGCGTCTGCTTATAGCGCCTGAGCCCAGTGGCGGTGGCCCCTCCAATATCCTCAGGCCGACTTCCCGGACGTCTGTCTGGCCAGTCGCCGTGAAGCCAACTGATGAAGTAGTCGCCAGCGAGCTGCGCGATGTCGTCGCCGTCTTTGTAGTCGTGATATGCAAGGAGGACGCCGCGAGTCATATCAGTGTCGTCTGTCGCATGGCCTTGCGACCATCGAAATGGGCCTCCGCCCACGATGTCACGGAGACCGAGAGGGTATTCACGGGCGATATCCGTATGAGTTTTGAACTCAAGCGTTGCGCCCAGCGAATCGCCGGCATGGACACCTAGCAACGCGCCGATGATGCGGGACTCGCGGGGCGAAAATTCTGAGTCGCTTTGAGGTGAAGGCATGTTTGTTGCTTGGGTTTGTCATGGCGATTTGACGGTTCAAATCTCATTGAAGAACCAAAGGGCGGGGGCTGAGCTGGGGCTGAGCCTGTCAGCCTTGAAACGGGTCCACGCATTGCTGCCTACCTGCAGTAGGCAACGCTGGACGAGTTTTCGCAAGGCTCAGGCCAGATGATTGCTCAAAAAACATATCCTTGGTCTGATGTCGGAGACTGAGATTGTGCGGTGGTTGATGTTGTATGTCGCACAAAGCTGTAGCGAATGAGCCCTTGGAGGCAGTGGGGCGCCAGCTTTCCTTCCACTAAGACAATGGATCTGCTTCGCAAAGCTGTCCAACTCTTCCTCCGAGCTCTCTCGAAGCACCAACTCGTCAAAAGATGCTTATTAAAAGATCCAAGCATCTTGAGCAATTTCGCTGGCCCGGAGATAGCCATCCTTCTTTCGGGCCATCCATGTACTGTACGCGGCAGCTCTGCCCTACAAGTGGATGCACGATCGACAAATGCCCTCCAGATTAGTGGCTAGGCCTCTGAAATGTCACTGTGGCAGCATCTGAGAATCGGCGATAACACGACCTAATCTCCAGGTGGTTTACACCAAATATCGCAGATAATTTCTAAACCCGGGACGATGTCGCCAGACTAAAAGTTCACTAAGATAAGGGTCGAACATTTTGACTCAAAAAGACAGACAGTATTCAGAATTGACTCATCTTTTTATTTCCCTCTGCGGATCCTTCCAAAGATCGCGAAACCATTCATACTCAAGATGTCCCCGACAAAAGGTCTCGTTCTTGTTACGGGCGCAAATGGCTTCATCGGCGCACGTACCGTTGAAGCTTTCCTTGCCGCCAACTATTCTGTCCGTGCTGCAGTACGAAGTCAATCCTCAGCCTCGAACCTCCTCTCAGCACTCCCCTCATACGCTTCCTCTGGTCAACTCACCAGAATCTTGGTTCCCGATCTCATGGCCAGGGGAGCCTTTGACGAGGCTGTAAAAAATACCACGGCGATAGCTCACGTCGCGGCGCCAGTCGACTTCAGCAATACCAATATCGACTACGTCATCGGTTCTTCGCTGCAAGGGACTCTCGGGATTTTGGAGTCCGCTGCCAAAGAGCCTGCCGTCAAGTCGTTTGTGTATGTGTCCTCTATCGTGGCTGTCAGAGGCTGTAAACCGAAGTACCCAGAGAAGGGTTACACGGAAGAAGACTGGAATGACCAAATTGAGGATGCGATCGCGAAGGCTGGCTCAGAAGTGACTGGCCACCAGATCTACGTCGCAAGCAAGGTCAAAGCAGAACGCGCATTCTGGGAGTTCCGGCAAAAGAACAAAGATCGTATCAATTTCACAATGACAGCTGTCAATCCGGTCTGGGTGGCTGGGCCGCCACTGATTCTGCCCGAGGACCCGGAGAAGTTGAGTGAGACCGCCATTGTTCCTTATCGCATCATGAACGGGGAGAACATGTCGTCTGCTGGACCTGGCAATGGAACTCATGTTGA